>JAOEGS010006016.1:0-20541 GCA_025447755.1 Corythornis vintsioides | reverse complement strand
TAAGGTTCTCTTTCCTCAATACCCCTCTATAGAAATTTAAAGAGCTACAGTCACAATGTGCAGTGGTCACAGGGATGTTTTGCTAAAGACTCTAGTTTGGTATGTGAAATGCCTTTATATTTGCAGTAGTCATAGTTAGCACTGAGACATCTCAGATAGTTGGAAAAAGTTGAGTAAGAATTATTTCTCTGAAGAACTACTGTAGTTCCTCATAATAAAATTTTGTATGCAGTGACCTCACTGCAGACAACAGTGAACCAAGGAAAAACAATGAGTATATAATAGTCATTGAACCAGCCTCGTTCTCAATTTTTTTCTGGTTGAATAAATATGGGGAACTTGTGAAATGTTAGTTCCAGGATTAATTATTTTATTTCTTAATACTCTGTTAACATTGTATTAAAAAAAAAAGGCATGTGTTTAGACTGGATTTATTGCCTCTTCCTTGCAGTTGCCAGAGGGAAACTGCTCTACTGTGTAAAGAAGTAATCTTTTCTGTCATCTGTGTCTTGTAGAAAGTTTGCAAAGCCAGAATAGAATATTTTCCATTGGGAAGGCAAGGTCTTATGAACTGTGCTTGATCCACAGGAACTTTTTAGTAGAAATACAGGATACTGGCAGGTTTACTTTCTTTGCTAGAATAATTTCAGTTGTACTCTTTAGAGTCCTAAGAGCTATATGATTTAGCTGTATAGTCTGAAATTAAAGTTTATATGTAGAAATAATATTAATGCACCCGGTCAAGTGTATTGTGTTATCTTTACATTTGTCTTTGTGGAGAATACCCTGAGCTTTTTATTCTGTTGTCTTAAAATTTCATGTGTTTTCCTCTAAGACATACTACTTGGTTAATCTGTTTTCAATGTCTTCATAATATATGAAAACATTTTGAGACTTTAAGAATTGGGTACCTGTGATCATAGAAGCCTTAACAGTAGAAATCTTCAGAAGTTTTGAGTATCCATTATTTTTATTTGTACTCTTAAAACTAAATATATTACTGAAGTCAACTTGTACATTCATCTTTTGAAATTGTTCCTGGGTCACATTGCCCCCTGAATATGAGAGTAGTTTTTTGTGAAATCAACATGAGCATTTAGTGAGCAGCAACAACAAAAAGATTCTATACCCTCTCTCAATCTTCTAAGCTGTCAAAAGGCCAATGTAAATATGAATTTAGATGGGTCACTTTCACTTTGGCTTATGTTTTGTTTTTCTTTGTGGGTTTTTTTGTTGTTTTTATACTGCTTCACTGTAAGTATTGATCTAGCAAATATTTATGATATGTACAAAGCTTGCCATTAAGAGGTTTTCTGTTGATTTTAGTTAAAATATTTCTGCTATCAACCAGCTGTTGCACACTGGTTGCCAATCTGCAGCAGAGGCTAGCTTCAACATGCATACATTCCATCCATGTCTACAGTTTCATATTTCTGGATATTTCTTCTAATAGATGGCAACATCTTTTATCCGAACAATAGAACTTGGAGGAAGAGCCTGTGCATCTTCGTTCTTTGATCCTTTAAGAGCCCATGTAAAGGGTCTTCTAAACTTTGTTAATTTTATTGACAAGTTGCAAGAAATTGTTGGTGAAATCTCAAATCCAAGGTAATAGAATTTCCGTTATATTTTTGTCTTGTTGAGCACCTTTTTTTTTTTTCCCCTTGTCTTTTCGTTGTGCATGTGCCTTAAAGGGGGTAGGAACAAAGGAAAATCTAATAGTTTACTGATTTAATAATCCAGGGTAAATGTTTATAAAATAATCATTTAGAAAATATAAATATTTCAAAAACAATTGGGTTAAGATTATAGTATTTTTTTTTTGCTTATTCTTTACATTCAATTTGTATCAAATCAGTGTGTGTATGGCTATTATGTTAGTGTTTACCTTAAAAAGATATCAGTCTTGTGGGTGTGGTAAGTATATAAACTGATATGTACTCTAATTCTTGCCCATTCATTACTTATTGTAATTTCATTGTATATGCCCTTAAATAAAGGGATATTTATTGCTGCTGATAAATGACAATACTAGTTATTTAGCCTTTCTTTTTTCTTCTTTTTAACTATATAAGTGAAGCATAAGAATTATTTCCTTACAAGGCTCTGGTGAAGTCACTGGTTTTGAATGTTCTTTGAAGAACTGAAGCTAGTTTTTTTGGGCAGGCTTATGAATATGAGGTTACTTATAGAAGGAGTTACTTATGAATATGAGGTTACTTAGTTTTTTTGGGGCAGGCTTATGAATATGAGGTAACATAGAAGTGTAAGTGTAACACAGATTTGAGGTGGTGAGTGCTGTTGTTAGTACAGAGAGAAGAGTAATTTTCTTAAACATTATAGAAGCTGATTTTTTTCAGTTATATCAGTATTTTATACACAAAACTTTAGAAAATCAGTTGTAATAGTTCTGCCCTTAATACTAAAGAATGTCTTTTTAGTTTGAATTGAGTCTACTCCACACAATAGAAAAAAAAAAGCTATAAGCAAACCAGAAACATTATTTAAATTTCCGTTAAGCTTGCATTGAAGCTGGAAGTGGGAAGCATTTTTGAAGTTGTTTTGTAGTTTTTGTTTTACTCTTTAATTCTTCTTCTTTGGTCTTTCATTTCAACATCCTGTATGCCAGAGACATACTGTCTGTGCTGGTGATTAAGGAAAACTTTTGACTCAGCATCTCACATATGCATTTTTCTGTATTTAGATCATATCTGGCACTGTGAATTGACTAAAAATGAGAAATGGAAAAACATGTATGTGCATTAACTCACTTTTTAGGGTAGCACAACCACTTTTCAGGTATATACAGTTAAATGAAGTTAACATAAAATACTTTTTGTTAATTACCTATATGTTCAAGGCATGTGAGAAATATTTGACTGGGCTGGCAGTTACCAATTTCTAATTTGGATAATTTTCTAGAGCTTTAAGATATTTATTCTGTTACTTTCTCTGCTGTACCTGATATCCCATGTATTCTGGAATATACATTTCATTAACGTCAAGTTCTGTCATGTTCAATTAGGTTGCATATATACATGTAGGTGTTGTTGGTTATATTGCTAACCAGGAATGGAACCTCAGTGTGAACACACCTATGTAATGTTTCTCATGCTTTTGGCATTCTGTATAAGTTTTATAACTTCACAATTTAGAATACTACTGTTGGGTTTTTTTATATGCATCTATATTAGCTCAGTGCTTATAGAAATACACGTACCAGTCAGTGGGCTGTTTTTGAAAGAATCTTCTGAAGTTCTCAAATACTGTAAGATCAGTGCACAGCTCTAGATGCTATGAGGTCACAACATTAATGGAAAAAAAAGATGATGTTTTTCTGAAGTGTATGGAAAGCCATACGAGTGAGGACTGTCTGTTTGTGATGCCTGTGATGATCACGCAGTCGTAATGATTCCAAAAGATGAAATCTTCACAAGAAATTTCTCTAGTTCTCTTACTATTGCATTCAAAAGAGTAGTGGGGGAAAAAAAAGGCAACAATGCAGTAAAAGTTTCAGTTTCATAGTCTTTAGAAGCCTGCTAAGTGTGAGGGCAAAACAGACAACAGTTACCTGTGGTATTGCTGCTTCTATGATGTAGAGATTAGTCAAGCTGAAAAAAAAAGATCTCGGTATTTCTTAGGACACAAGAAAAATGCACTATTTTTGGTTGTTTATGTAATGATTAGAAGTCTTTGGTTTCATATTGTTACAGTGCACATCTTATGAAACTTGACCTTGCATAAAATACGAAGTAGCCAAATAAATGCCAGGTCATTGTGGAACATACATTGAAAAGAGGCTTTCTTCTTCTGCCTCAGTCAAGTTCCTTATCTTTGAAAACCTGGAAACCAAGTTGATGTTAGACAAGGGTGGAATGTGCTTAAGAATATTTTGAACATAGTAGCACATATGGTGCAACCAAGTTAGTCTTCTAGCTTATGGAGAAGAATAAAAATGTTTCTCATTCCCAAGTCATTATTCTAAGAAAGTGAAGAGTAGATGAAGGAAGGGAAAGCTGTCAGAGTGGAAATTTAACAAGACTATGATTTGATTCAAATATGGCACTAAGTGCAAGCATACCTGATAGCAAGAGAAATAGAAAGATATAATGAACTTTGGTAGTTTTGAGGTGTAGTCACTGAGCAGAATGAACATTCTTAGAACTCACTGGTGTTTTCAAATGGTTCAGGTTTGCCTCTTCTCATTTCCAGGTATCCAAGATTAGAAGAAATCACTAATCTATCAAGATCCAGTAGCATAAATATTCCTTAAAATTTGGAGAAGCTTTAAAATTTGTAAATCTAGAACTATTTACAAATTCTGTACAAATAAGACCTGCAAAATGTTTATGAAGGAAATGTTTTGTATGTTCTGCTTTTTGGGCCCGTTTCTTGACAAGAAGCTTCAATGTTGTATTTGACAGTGAAGTGATTGTTGTACACCTGACCAACTGGAAACTCTTTTTTCGTTTGTATAAATTAAAAAGTTCAGTACAAATACATTATTCTGAAAATACTTTTAGGCCAGATAATAATGCTTCTTTCATCAGAAAATAACTTATTCTATTTCTGGAATGACATTTTACAAGTTTGTAAAAGATGTGTGTGATTTTAAAACCGAATGATGGAAAATCATTTGTCTTACTTGTTACTGCACTTGTTGGTTCACATAGATATGTGTGTGTATATACATATATACTGTCTGAAAGTTCCCATTGATTTTTCTAGAGTACAGAAGTTGGTAGATGGGCAGCAAATTTTCCTCTTGAATTGGGCCTTGGCTCTGTTGTAAGCGGTGACCACTAGGTGACACTATTGCACAGCTCACATAAATAGCTGTTTAAATGTCAAGTTTGCTGTATTGTTTCATTCAACACGTTTGGGCTCGTGGGATGCTTTGCAGTGGGTCTTCCCTTTGGGTCCATGAGCAGTCTTCTCTAGCCAACTGTAGAACTAACACAGCTTGACTTGATCACATATATGAATTAATACATTGACCTTTCCCTTCACATGGAAAATGCCATTTCTTATGTGTTACCTTTGTGAAGCTGTGATTACATCTGGAGATGCAGTAGTATTTTGTGAAAGAAAGCATGAGAGACACTATCTAGTCTTGTGGTGATTGAGTTCATTGTAGAGTGTCCACCCAGACCTGGAGTTTTGTATTCTAAAGTTGCTGGAAAGTTGTGCAAGCATGTGCAAAAGGTTGTCTATAGGACTCCCTAAACTTAAGATCATAGAAGAATTCAGGTTGGAAGGAAAATCTGGAAGTTTTTGGTCCAAAATCCATCTCAAAACAGAGTTAATTAGGGAGTCATCCTAGGTTATTCGGGGCTTTGTCCAGTCAAGCTTTGTGCAGTTGCCATCACTGAAGGTTTTCAGTCTCGCTTTTGGCAACCTGTTCCACTGCTTGAGTGTCCTCATGGTGAAAAGCTTTTCCTTCTATTGAGCTGGGACTTCTTGTTTCAGTTTATATCTGTTGATTCTTTTCCTTCAACTAGCTGCCAACATGAGGAACCTGGCTCTGTTTTCTTGGTTACCTCCTTGAAGGTACTGGAAAGCTGTTAGTAGATCCCCCTGAAGCCTTTCGTTCTCTGGATTGAACAAGCTGTTCCCTTAGCTGCCTCTCAGAGGGCATGCCTTCCTGGACATCTTGGCAGCCCTCTGCTGAATTTGTTCCAGTTTATCAGTGTCTTTCCTGGACTGGGGGGCCCAAAACTGGATACAATATTCTAAATTTTGTCCAACAAGTGCTGATTAGAGAGGGATAATCACATTCCTCAGACTACTGGCTACACTACTGTCAATGCAGCCAAGGATACTGTTGGCCTTCTTTGCTGCCAAGGCACACTCCTGGCTCACAGTTAGCTTGCTGATCATGCACCAAGACTCACAGGATCTTTTACATAGACTGGCTCCCCAGCCTGTGCCATTGCGAGGGGCTATCCCTTTCCAAGACTTTTCCAAGTTGTGTTCAATTTAATATGGTTCCTGTCAACCCATTCTTCCCATCTGTTTAGGTATCTCTGCTTATAGAACTTATGTAGTGAATGGAATCACATGTGGTAAAGCTGAAATCTGCTCTCCTAAAGTCACTGTCTATACTCTGCTACTTACTTTCTTCAATCCCCTAGGATCTTGCACTCCCCTACCTCATGATTGCTGCAGCCAAATCTGTGATTTTATTTTTTCTCATATCCCTAACCAATTCTTCCTTCTTAGTGAATAGGAAACTCAGCTGTGTGTAATCCCCTAAGGGTGGCTCATCCAATATATCTGACACTCTAGAAATCTTGACTGCTTGCACCTCATTGTGATGCTCTTCCAGCAGATGTGGGGGGTGGGGGTGGTAAGGTGCCCTGTAAGAACCAGGGTCTGCAGTGCAGAACCTACTGAGATTTGCTTTAAGAATACTTTGCCCATTTCCTGATGTGTTGTGTTGTCTGTAACAAACTTTTACCCTGATTCACAAGCTTTCAGCAAACCTCTTGCCTGTACAACAGAAGAGCTCCCCATAACACTAAGCTGCTCCTGCTTATATAGGGCATTTCCCCACCTTGTCTTTTCTGAAGAGCTTGTTGCATTCATCATTTGCAGCACTCCAGCTGTTGGGCTATTCAACCATGGCATTATTACAATTAAGTTGTAGCTGTAACTGTGAGGAGCTTGTATTCCTTCTAACTTCTTTTATTGTTCTTTACTGGACAATTCTCTTTGCAAATAAACTAAAATGGTGTAATGTGCTATTTATCGGTAAAGTACTGAGAACCTAGTCTAATCTGAGTTTCTTAACTTATAACAACTTTGTATTGAAAAATATTCTGGTGCTTAAATATTTACAGTCAAGTTAATGATTATACAGAATGACCACTGAATTAAGAATATATTACTATTCTACTATGTTAACATATACTGTGGTTGTGCCTTAATTAAAAATGTTATTCAGTTCTGAAGAAACAGGAAAATATCAGGCTTATAATTCTTACATAAGGAAAAATTCAGGTTTAAATCAGACGCTTAAATATTTTCCTTGAAAAGTCTTGCCACCTCAGACTGCTGTGCTTTAACATAATTTTGAAGAAAATGTGTTTGCCTACACATTTAGCTTTATAATGAAAATACTGATATACTCTAATCTGTCTTAATTTAAGGTTCATGCTGAGAATGCTTTAAAATACATTTAGAATTAAATAATAATAATAAAAAGTAATTGTGGTTTAAATTGGATTTGTATGTAAATAGAAAACTTTGGTTGAAAACTACAATCTTTAGAGGGCAACTTTGACTTGACATCTCAGTTGAAGTGTGGTCTCTTAAGTGCTCCAGTTGTACGGTACTGCATTTAATCATGATTTTTTTTAATTGCCTGTCCCTTTCCTTAACTTCCTGATTTAAACTGGTGCTGGAGAATGCACTGACCATTGTGTCCTAGATATTGAAATTCAAGTATAGTCCCTCACTTAAAAAGACATGGAGGCTGTGGTTCCCTGGCACTTTGATATCAGTGTTGGATTGAAAAGTCTTATGCTTGTACCATCATACAGATACCAAACTGCTAGTTCATCTGTTTCCTTGGCTTCCTTTAATCTAGATTTGAGAAGCAGTCTGACAGCTTCCTGCCCACCATGCAGTCTTGATAATTTTCAGTAAATTGCAGGAAAATGATTATGTCTAAAGGAAACTATTAAGTTGGATATGCTATGGTGGGGAAAATGGAACTGTTCTATGGAATACACATGGCTGCTCATCAAGAATCGTATTTTGAGGATAATAATTGTTTAGTTTGTATATAGTAGCTTTGTCATTAGACTAAAGGAGCATTGCTTGGTATGGAGAATATCCAAAATTAATCTTGGTGAGAGTAGGCACTGATAGAACATCAATTTTGGGTTTTTTTCTATATGTTATTAGGAAGGTACCAGATCTTTTCTATGTTGGCACTTCTTGGAGTCACTCTAGTTTCTTCTATCAAGCTAAAATAAAATTTTGGCAATACAGGAAGTGGCAGCAGCAACATAGAAAAACACTTAGCAACAGCATTCTGTTTTGCTGTGTTTTTATTGTGGATCTAAAACTGCAAAACTTTCAAGGGCCTAAGGTAGGGTTTTCACCTAATATTTAGTTATATGTGGTTAAAAAAAGTGATAATTCATGTGTCCATTGTTTGAAGTGGATTTTTTTGAGTACTAAGAACATTTTGATATAGCTACTTTTTTCTTTTACAGATATATTTAAAATCTAACTAAATTCACTGATACTATTTTATTGTCAATTTTGCAATCTAAAAAATGTAGCAGTTCATGTTAATTCAAATTTATGAATATGACATAATTGGGAAAAACACTGGGTTTGCTTTAAAGGCACAGTTATTGCTCTGCTAAGAGCAAAAAATTGTTTATTAGATAATTTTTTTTTCCCCACTCTTCTACCCAGGTAGGTGAAGCTCTAACTGACATCTCACTTTCTGTTTGAAAGTAGAATTAGATGGCTACTTTCCTTGTATAGTTCTAAATTTAAATAGA
Source organism: Corythornis vintsioides (assembly GCA_025447755.1). Taxonomy (NCBI): domain Eukaryota; kingdom Metazoa; phylum Chordata; class Aves; order Coraciiformes; family Alcedinidae; genus Corythornis; species Corythornis vintsioides. The sequence continues at coordinate 12,019 of JAOEGS010006016.1, read as the reverse complement.
AGTATTTAAAAAATTAAAAAGGATAACTGTTTAGTTCATAGAGTTCTAAGTTTCCTAAATGAATAACAAAGAAAAAGGCTGTGATTCCCTTCCATCCCATGATTTGTAATCTGTATTACAACATTTGTTCCCAAGAACTGTTAGCTGTATATTTATCTGTTTTTCACCTCTGTTGGAGAAGATGAAATTAAGAAAAATAAGTCTTGACCTCAGTATATTAGAATTTTGATATATTCTGTTCATGGAATAAGCCTCAGGAGTCTGTTCTGCTTTTTATCAGGTTTTGAATATTGTCCATATCCTCAACTCCTTTTTTTTTTTTTTTTTTCTTTATGCTACTTTAGTCTTTTCCACTAATAGATGTGTTTCCAGAAAAGAAATAAAAATGCTTCTGCATCATATTAACTTGGCACACTAAGGCCCCAGTTATGTAAGAAGAGGTCTTACTGATGTTTAGAATTTAGGTAAGCAGAGGAGCTTGCTTATGTGGTAATTTTAGCAGAAACAAAGAACAGGCATGTAATTAGTTTCTTATAAATTAGTTGCCTCAGTCTAAGAAAAGAGTGTTTGATAAGGAAAATGAGGTAGAAATACACTGGGTCACAGATGCCAAAAGGGTTCAAGTGGGCACACAATCTGAGAATATTTTCAGTAGAAGCAACCAGTGACAGAAGATACAATAAATCTAATGCCCAGTTAACTATTAGAGTTTTACTTCACACTATTTTGTTTACCTCCCTTTAGAAGCATTAATGTAAGTAAGGCATTTTTAGCATGTGTTTCATTTTTATCTTCATGTAGACATCTGTTTTTCTCTGGCTACATGACAGGTGAGATGAATCCCACCTGAACATAGTCTTTAGTTGTGTGATCACATGCTTTTCCCTCACTCACCCATCCAGCAGTCCTGGCTTTTGTGGATACGAAGAGCGAGCATAAATTGAGATTGTGTAGTAGAAGACAATAGTGTGTGTTGGACCCAGATGCTGAAGCAAATGAGAAATAGTGCCAGCCATTAAAGAAGGGAAAAGGTTCTTGGGTTTTTCTAGTTGGAGTTTTGTTCAGTTCCTACCTTTTGAACAAAGAGATTTTGTTGTACATGACTCTGAACAGAAAATCATTAGTGTTTTGAAAAAAGTTGCTATCTTACAGCTGTCATATTGGTAAATGACAGATTTTACTGCTAACTGGATTTGATAAGAATCCTCCCTCAGTATGATTTAAAAGACTAGGGATGTGAGACTGAAATACTTGATCCTAGAATATTTCATGTCAGCAGCCTATGATCTCAACAAACCAGCGGAGAAACTTGTTAGCAGGCACACTGACTGGAAAGGGACAAGGTGTCTCCAGTCCTCTCTTGCTCTAGACAAATGACATTGCTTAATATATCAAGTTCATTCTTGAATTTGGTTATGTTTCTTGCTCCTTTTTTGGAATGAAGAACTAAAATTCTTAACCCCTGACCAAAAAAAAATTCTGATGATAAATGATAACCTGGCCCATATAGGTCCATATTCAAAACAAACCTTTACCCTTCTAGCTGTTAGGGGCTGCAAAGTGGGTAGTTTTCAGCCTTATTGCATTAATATAAACATTTTTACTATAATGCCAGGTAGCTTAAAGATCATTTAAGGTCAACTAGTTTTCTACATAGTCCTCTTTTTATGTTTATATTATTGGAGCAATCTGACATAGGGTGTGTTTTCATTAAAACTCAAAAGAACAATCTTGCCTGTCTCCTTACCCACCAAGCCCTTAAAAAAACCCAAACCCCCAAATCATGTTTTTACCACATTTTCCTTTTGTCTTCATGCTTTTAGTTAATCTATTTAAATCTCACTAACAATGAAGTCCTACTAGAGGGTCCACAGTTGTGCAGGTAACTTATCTGATTGCTTTAAGTAGAATGATTATATTGTTAAATTAATTTATAGTTTGATATGATAATTTTAAAACTGCTAGATGCAATTGGTTAAGGCTTTTTGTAGTAAGCCTTGAAATATTAACAAAATAGCACGTATATGTGGATTCAGTACTTCATAAATATATTAAAGACTAATAAACCAAACCTCACAACATAGCTTATTTTGGTATCTCTCATCTAGTGTTCAATGGCATAAGCTATGGCACAGTGTTTCACTACTAATCCACACACATTAGATCAGCATTTTGTCTTCGTTTGTTTATAAATTCTAGCTGAAGTATGAACTTTTCCTTTGCTTTGCTCCAGTTAGTATTGTGTATATCTGATGTGGGACTGGAACTCTTTCCTGGAAAAGAAGGAATATGGGGAGAAACAGAGATTAAATGAACTTTACTTCTAATAGCAAATATCCTTAGCTGGCATTGGGTAGTAGAGGCAAAAAAATAAACATATTACATGTTTTTATCAGAGGTTTTTGTTTTGTTTTTCTCAGTGAAAAGCTACAAGGGAACAAAGTAATGTAGAGAGTATAGCATTTAAATTAAGGTCATGATTATCTTAATTAACTGATGTCCAGTGCTACATGTATAATACTACCTTTTCTTCCAGCATACATACATGCAAATGTATGGAAATGTGTGGAAATTATAATGATGTAGATAAACTTAAGTTATCTGTAAACAGAAAAGACTAAACTTGGCTTTCAAAGATAACTTCAGTGAATAACTTCACCTGTTTGTTTGTCTTGGAGTGTAGGTTCAGGAAACTATTTTTCTCATTTGAGGATATTATTTTGGAAAGTGTCATTTTAAGGCTGAGGGAAATAAAGCAGTTTGGCAAGAAGGATCAGGCAACTTGGTAAAGTTCCTATAAGGATTTCTGAGAGAACTTTTCCTCAGCAGTGTTCTCTTCTTACCTTTTGACAGCTTGCACTGGATGATTTTGTTTTTTATTCTTCCCTTGAACTTTTCATTCTCTTGTGGTTAGATTGAATTGTGGTTTTTGGAGAAGAGGTACACCAGCTATTTTTTTTTCTAATTTTTTTTTTAAACTATCCTTTCTAAGATCTAGTTAGATCTTTTCCTATGTTCAGAGAGACTTCACATGGTGACTTTTTTTTTCTGGTTACATACATTGTGCTTAAATTACTGCAAATAACAAGTTTTTGTTTAACCAAGCCTGCTAATCTAGTGTGAACTGAATAAATAATAATAATCTTTAATTTGTAAAAGTTGAAGCTGAGAATTGTATGGCATATGTTTTGACTTGGAAGAAAGTGGAAAAAAAAAAAAAGGCAGCTTAATTTTAACTTCAGGATTTCTAAGTTATTTAAAGGAGTTTTGTTCAGCCCGAATAAGCCAAAACAGCAAGGTCTCTGACCCAGTTCCCTCCCTTTATTTTATCAGGAAACAATGTCAACAAAATAGTTTTCATCTGACTCAATTTCTGTTCTTATGTTGCTCTGCCCATTTATATGAATGTAGACACAGTGTCATTTCATGAAAGTTTTTCCAACTAGAATTATAAAATTCATCTTTGGAATTTAATATATACCAAATATACATTTTGATTTGAAAGGTAAATAGATAGGAGCATGGAGGAATCCAATAAACATAGAGGAAGTTGAAAAATTAGTCATGTCATCCTTGGCCATGTCACCTGGAGTAATAAAGCTATTGCCATTAATTTGAGTTTTTAGTAGAGATGTGATTTGCAGCATCATAATGCATCTGAAAACTCTATTGTCAGTGCCAGCAGCAGCTCAAGAGTTCAAGGGTGTGTGGATAAATATGGAGTTATTTTATACAGCCCATGGTATAGCTTGTGGTAAATTGTCAGTAATTCTGCTGTTAAAGCAGGATTTAACAGGCTATACTTTTTTTTTTAGGGTTGGCCAGCCTATCAAATTATTAAATGTTGCAGGGAAGTAGCTAAAGTTTCTTTGAGTGTGGAAAAAGAAACTATAGGTTAACTGGAAAAGGAGGATGGGTAATTGCAGTAGATCATGAAGGAGATTGACTGTAAAGGAGCAGTTCTTGGAGCAGTTCAGAATGAGAAGAATTGCTTTTGTTGATTTTGCTGCTTTTACCTGACATTATGCTTAGGCTTTATAAAACTTTTTAAAAGAAATCTGTCAGGAAATCAGTCTCAGTATCACAAGCATATCTAGATTCATTGGATTTTATTTTTTTTTTAAATTCCAAAACACTGTGATTAGAAGGCTCTGGGATTTTCCCCTGCTTTCCTTTATTTTTTTGAGTCACTACTGCCACTGCAGAGAATCTGTTACTTTAAGGATATAAAATGTACAACTTTAAAAGAAGCATCCACAAGCACAGCATCTTGTCTAAACACACTGGCAATAAATGCATGCCTTGTAAGAACATATAAAATGTTTTATATTTCTAAATGCTGTCCTAATCCCCAGTTTCAGTTCAGGACATCTGAACACACAGCTCTACCTGTTTTGCCTAGGAATTGTAGTTGGGTTTTGATTTTTTTTTTTTTTTTGAGTGGGTTCTTTGCAGTTCTTGTTTTGATTTTCTTATATATGTAATCAACTGGCATTCAAAGGTGAAAGCAGCTGTACATGAAGAAGTAAGAGGGGAGGGAATAAAAATAAGTTAGAGCTAAAAAGAAAACAGGCTACCACATTCTGAAAAGGGTGAGGAAGATAAGTGGAAAGAGAATGAAATGGAAAAAATGGAAGACAAACTGTCACAGGGAAACAATGAAGTCCTTCTGTGTACATTTGATGTTAAACACAAGATAAATCAGTTCTTGATGGGGTGAGGAGAATCATTATAATCAACTCTGTTGGTTTGGACAATTGGTTCATGTTTGAAGAAGTCTGGAGAATTGATGATAAAGCTTCCACACAACATGCAACTTCCAAAAGCTCTTGAAGAGGTGAATTATGATGTGTGAAAGGTATTTCTTGTAATGTTTTATTTGCCCAAACTCAAGCAATAGTAAAATACACAGTCTTTCACTCAATGTTTTGTGTAGGTGTTGGACAAAATTAAGATTTTTGACTTGGAGTTTATTCTGTCATTGACTACTCCAGCAAGGGTTTAGTGAGACACACTTGCTGTCTCAGTACAGCTTTTGATCATCTCTGAGGTAATTCATTAAGGAATCACCAAACTCAATCCGGTTCATAGTCATAGTTCATAATAGCGCCTCATGCCTGGCAGTTTCTACTGTCATACCTCCATATGGCTTTTGCACCTACTCAACACACATTACACTTGCAAAATAAGCAAATCACTCCTAACAGTTGGATTTTTTTCATTGTTGTGCTCAGTCTCTGCTCACTCTCGTTATACACTTTGCGTTATTAATTTTGGAGCTTTCAACCTGCATGGAAAGATGCACTTAGCAAATGGCCAGTGAAGTTCTTGGATTTGTAACTGCTTCTCATTCACCAGGTCTGAGTAAATCAAAGTGTACTGTTACAAGAGGCTCAGTCCTTGTAGCCAATTTTTGGATACAAAATCTTTGGGTTTTCTTGTGACTCTTCAAGACTGTTTGTGTGACTTTTATGGGGCTTTTTTTGTGTGTGTGTGTGTGTGTGTGTGTGGTTTTCTTGTGTGTGTTTTTTGTTTGTTGTTTGTTTGTTTGTTTCTCAACCTGGCAGCCTGTTATATTTAAATTTTTATAGAATATGTGGATCTTGCAGTTCTAAGGGAGCATGATGTGGTGTAGTTCTTTCAGCATTGCTTGATGGAGCATCACCTGTACAACTTCAAGTGTTAATCACTCAGTTTCACTGGAGAAAGATCTGGTAGTTCTAATCCACAAGTGATTGTAGAAGTACTCTTAACATATGTACAATGTAGATTATTCAAGGTATAGGACCACAAAATTAATATAACAGTCTAAACATAGGCTTTCTTATCCTTTTATAAGAAGAGTTGAAATAAAGTCCCTATATCAATCATGCTTAATTTTTTTTTATGTCAAACTGCATGGACATTTCATAACTAAACTAAGTTGTTTTCTGTAGGTGCTCATTCTAGTTGACTAAAGAGATTAATGGTATGTGCTTTTACAACAAAGACCAACATTCTTCTAGTCTAATTACTATCTATTTAATAAAATTGAAAGCAGATTGATATTGAGGCACTTTGAAGCCCAAAAGACTTGAAATCTAATAGGTTGTTAAATTGGAGTGCATGTTCCACTAAAACATTTTGTTTGCACTTAACAGCTTATGAGCAAAACAGTAACCATAGTTTTAAAGAAAGTACTTTTCTTTGAACTTTTATGGGCAAGTTAGTTTTGTTTTGCATCTTAGAGTACTACTAAATGTTGAATTCATTACTTTTGCTTATAATATTACTACTTTTTTAGCAAACTATTATGTTGAACAATACTTCTACACTGCTGTTTGATTTAAAAGATCAAAGCTGTTCTCTGAAGAGTTTTGATTAACTGTGAAGACTTGCTATGTTCAACACTAATAGGTATACTAAAGTGCTGCCAAGATTAATGTGTAGATGACCCTGTGCCTATTTTCAGAATTGCAGGGGGGCGAATTCTGTCAACAGTGAAGATGCATTTGATAAAAGGCAGAAGCAATGGGGATCCTTTCTGTCAGGCAGTAGAGGAAGTTGTACAAGATTTGGATTTGAAGATTAAAAATATTATCGATTCACAACATGAAGTCTTGACCGCTGGCTCTACTGGAGTCAGTCCAGCACGGGTAATGGAAGTTCTTTTGTTCTTTTTACTATTTAGCTTTACAAGAAAGCAAATGTCTTCACCTGTTATGTTTCTTTTTAGTTTTTAAGGACTCTATATAGAGTATTATCTTTTCCTAACAGTACAGAGCATTGTAATTTCCTCTACACTGGTTTTAAAATTGTTGAAAGACTTATACTTGAGGATTACAGTGTGGATTTCAGCAAGATCATTTACGTAAACAAAACTTCATACCTCAAAATTGTTTTACTTTTCTCAGCAGCAAGTACTTTTAAGAGTAAGACATTCAAAATAAGGTTAAATGTGAAATAAGTCCAAAACATGGTGAAATATGATGTAGAAGTGGAATAAAAAAAACCAAACCCTTGTATACTCAATGTGTAAGTTTTTCTTTTAGTGTTTCAATACACTAAATATCCTGATTTATCATGAAACTAAAAATATTAATTTTCATTAAAGTTGGGTGTGGAGATTGGAATATAGGCTTTCTATTTGCTTTTTCTGTACTTTGCATATACTCAGGTTTATATTATGATCGCTTCTAGGATTAAAACATCAACCATCTTAAATTATTTTATTTTACATTGTTGATAAATAAAATATCTAATGTCTTTTTTTTTGTCTAGGAAGCTATTTAAAGCTTACAGAGTTTTTGCATGTATGTACCTTGTTATAATGCTTTGTTTTGTGAAATCACTGGAATTACCCTTGGTAATATAAGATTTTTTATATATTTTAATCAGAATTCCAATTTTTTTAATGGTTTTTATTTTCTGAGAGCTGAAACATAGCAAATATTGGTGCCTAGTTAAGCTGGTTTAAATGTGTTTCCACATGCTTCAACTACTCATCCCCATCCATGGACATACTCAAGGTGAGGTTGGACAAGGCTCTGAGCAGCCTGGTCTAGTTGAGGGTATCCCTGCTCACTGTAGGGGGGCTGGACTAGATGGCCTGTGGAGGTCCCTTTCAGTCTTAGCCATTCTATGATTATACTCAGTCAAAAACACACATTTAAACCAGCTAAACTAGACACTAGGGTCTGGCTGGTTTTCCACATTTCCTTCTCTTTTGCTTTCTCTTCCTTATGTGAAAAAATGATCACTGTTACCACATCTGTCTTTATATATTCACACTATTGGTAAATGTTTTTGAAAAATTAATTATAAGCCAGGTAAAATTGTTTTAATAAAGCCTCATTTCTCAGAGAAATTCACCAAAAATTTGCTTTTCCAAAATCAGTCACATTTCTTGTTCCCCATTGGTCAAGTTCATAGTCTAATGACTATGTAGAAATGCTTACCATTATCCTTACTGAGGCAGAAGACTACAACATCAGGATACAATCATCCTTGCTAGGAATAATTCATAATAGTGTGAATTATTTCCTCGAGTGCAAATATAAAATATGATCTTAACTATAAAGCTGAAAATGATGCCTTCACTAGCTCTTGGGGAGGCTGCTTCCTCACAGCATGTATCTGAAAAGACTTTCTTAGAAAAAATATTTGCTTTTCTACTGGCAGTGGAAGTTTTCTTCCATCATTGCTCAGGTTTCCTGCAAAAACCTGTTTTATAAATATCTAGAGCTCTAGGAAAAGTTATTACTTTATGAGGCAGGAAACAATACTTTGTGTTGAAGCCTGCATGAGTGACTAATTGTAATTATGATTAATTTATTCTTGAGAAAATTACTACTGTAAATAGAATCTGGCTGATGCTTGTGGAACTAACCAGAATAGTCTGGAGTAGCTAATGGGCACTTAGCCTTGAAAGAATGATCAACTCTTTTCTTGAAAACTAATTTGAATCCTGATTTTAAGCTTGCTAGTTAGATTTTAATGGTAGGGATAGATGTCTTGCCTAAAGTTGTGCCCTGGACAAAAAGGGTTTTAGTCCATGGTTAGTACACCAAGTCACTCTTGTAGTATGTGAGATTTCTGAAGGCCACGTTTTAGCAATTAAGAGGTTGTTATAATCTGAAGATTATTTTTTTTTCCCCTTGTATAAACAGTCAGGATGATGTCAAATTTCTCATTAAGACAAATTTACTGTGACATACGTGACGTTTTATAAAACTATGATGTGCAGATGTAATGACTGGAGAGGCTCAGAATATATTTTGAGAAAATTAAATAATATTGAAATAGGCAAATTCTGTAAAGCCATGTAACAGCCATTTCTGTAATTGCTATTTCTAGCTATTGATTGAACATAGTAACTGACTGATGTGTTGCCATGGTTTCTCGAAAGCTACATACACTAATTGATATAATCAAAGAAAGAGAGAAACAGAATTTGATCTTTTCAAGAATGTGTTTAAAAGCAGTTAACTGATTAGATAAATGCAGTTCATTGCTTGTCTTGTCCTTCTGAACAAAGTTCAGGTTATTCAGTGTTTCTGTGTATTGGTAAATAAGAAAGCTTATACCTTTTGAAATTTCCTACTGTGTCAAGCACTAAATTTCTCTATGGATCTCCTAGTACCTTTAAAGAAAAAAGCAACAAACCAGCAATTCTTGCAGTCCCATAGTGATTATGGAGCTTTACATCTATAATGCTGACTGTAATATTGAACACTTCCAGATGTGGATTATTATTTTCTTTAAGGAATTCTTTATTCTTGTGGAAAATTGTGAGGAATTCATCCTGTTTCAAACAGGACATCTGTGCCAAGTACCTCTGTCACATTTTAATGGAGATCTCACTTTTAACCAACTGCTTTAGTAGATAAAGAGGAGCTGGACTTCACAGGGATAGTGTTTGTGTACCCCATAGCATTCAAATTAGTTGTGAGAAAACATGTTAATTTCATGTTTGGTTTCATCACAGATTTGTATATTAATTCATTTGTGTGACTTGCTTCGCCGATGGAGTATATTCCTCCAGCTGGCACTGCTCTAAAATCAATTAATTGCTTGGGATGAGCAAGAAACTTTCCCAAGGGCAGTTCCTCATAAAGGCTTACTATGAAGGGGGAAGGAGGGGATTCTCACACCTTGTGCTGATACGGGTTTCTTTTGGAGGTGAGCTATTGGTCTACCTTGTTGACCTTTGCTGTTTTATAGTCATTTTTATTTTATTTACTTTCAGCCTAAATTGCATTCCATAAATCATGGCACTGTGTACTGTGGCAGAGATACTATAAAGATCCTACTAGTTCTTCTGGATGAAGAAGCTGTCAATTCTCCTACCCAGAACATAGCAGAATTATTATATGATGATGAAAGCTTAAATGTATTTGGAATCACATCTGTTTTGACACTTTTCAGGTGAGAGTAATTATATTGTGGAGATGGTTTTAAATAGTTAAATAGCTTTTCATATCTTGATCCCCCAGTCAAGATAGTATCATACAAAGGATTTTGAAACAGATAATGTGCTTCAAAGGTTATTAGCAGGATCTGTAGCTGATAATGTACATTGATTTGAATGGTAAAAGTTGCTTTTGTGGAAGAAATCTAAAGGAGAGGAAAGAAAACTCCCTGGTGGCCAGGCTGGGAAGCATGAAGGAAAGCAGGGTTCCCAGATGAGCATCCTTGGAGGTACAGTGGTGGTTTCTCCAACAGTGTTTTTCCCAGGCTAACGGAATTGTCTGCATTAGGACCTGCTCAAACCCCTTGTTGGTTGTCCCTGATTTTAGTGACTTTAGGGTTGACTGCAGCATCTGTACATCAGGGCAGGGACTGTGTGGTCAGTCACTTATTGAGATCTGTGGATGATCATTTTTTGGTTCTCTAACATAAAAGAGCTACAAAGAAAAGGCTAGGAAAAGTGGGGAAGAAGGCAGAGTTTCTTATGCTGGTGGTGTGTTTTTCTCATAAAAGCCCACCATAACACCCTCAGAGTGTGAAGGTGAAAGGCTGTGAGGATAACAGCAAGGAAAAACAGTGATAGGTCATAAATTGGACAACACAATATCCTAAAAGCTGAAGATTTTTAAGGGTTCCATTAGTTTGTTTGACCTCTTTTATAAAACCAAAGGAACACCACATATAATACAACTAAAAGAAACAAACACACAAAAAATAGTTGCACTAATAAGAATACTAAACAAATATCTATTTTTTTAATATAAAAGCTAGTAGCCACATATTGTGGAATACTTTTACGACCTCAATTATCTCTGGATAGCTGTAGCTATATATTTCTATTTCATTATGTAACAAGCTTAAAATAAACCTCATTTCAGTGTCTTATTTTTCCATTACTTCATATTCTTCATATACTTCATATCGATCCACATTAATTTTACTTAAAAAATAATAAACCTCACCATGGCTGTCTTTTTATCAGAATGGAAAGGAGCTTAATCAGGTTTAGGATAATGCTCTCTGTGAATGGACTCAAGGTCCACCTGAATTCTTCTGAATTAAACACTGCCTGTGTTTTAGAGCCAGTAGCAAGGGTTGGTGTGCAGACCAAGGTCACTGCTAGATCTAGTGCAGCAAGTGAAAGGCTGCACCTGCAGGAAGGAGCAGACAGGACAGGTGACCTGGTGTTTTATAAGTGCTGAACACCTTAGCACTCCTGAGGATGATTGCTAAGATGTCACACTGATTTGTGTCAATGTGCAGACACCTCTATGGTACAGTACTTTTTAATATTAATGTGTGTGTCTGGAATATTTAATCTAGAGTGTTTGTAGTCTTTTTGCCAATCTACCATTAATAGTAAATCTGGAACAGTTTACAGGATAAATGGCAGTACCTTTGGCAGTAAAAGGAAGTTTTCAGATTCTTTCTGCTCATCAGATTCTGTATTCAGTTGCTGGTCACCTCATATGGTAGTTATTGTTTTATGGGTTTTGATCACATGGTAGTTATTGTTTTGAGGTTTTTCAAAATGCTTTTTGTTATTTCTAGGGATTTCATTACTGAAGAATTCCAAAATATGTTTAAAGTTTGCGAGTGGTTTTGTCTGGATTCTGGTCAATCTGAAAAAGCACTGTTAGATTTCAGGTGAAGACTGTAGATTGATGTTAAATGAGAGAACCTCTTTCAAAACTTCAGCATTTCACAAGTTTTTCTTACATTTTTTTTTTTACTTTTAATAAACTTCTGCGTCAATTGGATAGTTTTATCTCTACACTGAAAACCTGAAAAAATACTACTGCTGAAATGCAGCTATGTTGGGGTGGGTTTTTTTTTTCTTGTTAAATATTTTCATTGTAATCTGTAAAATGCATCCATATTTGGGAACTGAAAATATAAGCACTAACAATACATCCCCAGTGTTTTAGAAAATCCTAACCAAGCTAAAAATGTACTTTTTCAATCTGAACTTTAATATATCTATGAAATATTTTCCTTCTTTAATAACCCAATTTCAATCTTCTGGAAAATAATGATTTTATGGATTATATATGATAAAATAAAATTATTT
>JAOEGS010006014.1:8344-22151 GCA_025447755.1 Corythornis vintsioides | reverse complement strand
GCTAAATACTGAAGTCCTTGTAAACCTGCAGTGTCCATCAATCACAGAATGATACAAGCATGAGCATTTAAGGGTGGGAACACTTCTGTCCTCTAGCAAACACTAACATAACCAAACTACAAGCCAGACTCATTCATTTAAGTTTGTTTTCAAGTGTACTTTAAGTCTTAATAATACAAAAGAAACAGGATTTCACAGTACTTGAAAAACAGTAATTCCAGCAAAGCTAATGTAATTAAGAGTATTTTGTGATATGTTTATACAACTTGACTGCATATTTACATGTCCTGATATTTTTATTACTTAACAGCCATACAAATTCAGTCTTTATGGTCAACGACATACTCACCTCCCCAGTGCTCATCACACACTGTGAACAAGGTGGTTTTATTGGCTAATCCTGGGAACACACTGCTGCACTCCATAACAATAGCCTGAGGAATCATTATGATGCAGGACACAATCCAGATAATTATAATGCTGTTCCTCGCTCTCTTGGCTGTGCTTTTAAACATCAAAGGGTGACAAATTGCATACCATCGATCCAAAGCAATGCAGCTGAGTGTCAGTACAGACACAGAGACTGAAACTGTCTAAAGAAAAGGAAATATTATGTAAATGTACATTTTTTTCCACAGCTTTAAAAATTATTTATTGATTTTTTCCCAGGTTTTAAAAATTATTTTTATTTTCAACAGTTAGCTCTGTATCTGCAGTTATTAAATAGAAATTATGGTCAGAAAAAGATTCCTTTCAAAATCACATCTTACAAAACTACAACAGATATCTTCATCTGCTGTAGTTGCACTAGAATCAACAGGACAGTTCACACCATTCCCATATTGCAGAATCACAGAATAATCATGGTTGGAAAGGACCTTCTAGATCACTGAATCCAACCATACCTACAAGAACAAAAAACACCTAAATACCTGATCATTAGAGAAAAACAAAACAAAACAAATCTCAGAAGCCTGCCCCTAAAGCATGTAGTGAAGCACCATGTCAACTTGTTTCTCACCATCCAGGGATGGTGACTCAACCACCTCCATGAGCAGCCTGTCCCAGTGCCTCACCACTCTCTGTAAAGATTTTCTTCCTAATATCTAATGTAAACCTCCCCTGCTGCAACTTCTTATTAGGATGCTACCCAAACTGAGCAGGTGTAGCAGGGTCAGATTCTGAAAGAGCAAATATATGCAACTTAGAAATTGATTGAAAATTTATCTGAAAAACTACTTTAAAACATTACTTTTTTTTTTCTTTGTAGAACAATTTTGTTTGTTTTATGTGTTCTAGTTGGATCCCAGTATCATCACTTTGCCTTTTCAGTTTTCACAGGAACAGTGGAAATTCAGAGCCTTATAAAAAAAAAAAAAAAAAGAAAAAGAAAAAGCAAAATAAAAAAAAAAACAACCAACCAATCAGCTTAAGTCAGACTAAGTCACATTACTTTATATTCAGTATAGAAAATAACCTATCACTTTGTTTTTACTGTTTCATGCTGTATACGAGGGGATTGTTTCACTTTCTCTTCATATTTTTTTCCCCTATAATGAAGGTTTTGAAGAAAATTTTGTGATTTTGGCTGTATCAAGTAGAGGACATACCTGCTGGGAAACTGTTGCCCTTGACAATGTGGCTCTTCAGCCATACAGGTATCTGCTAAAAATATAAATTGTGCTGGAGGCACAGAGCTGATCACCTGCATACATTCACAGTTATGATTAATTCTTTTGATTTATAATGACTGAAAGGCCAAACACGTCTCTCTAGTATGCCTACTCAGTTCATCTAACCAGCTATTCTTAGATAAAGTATTTGTCAATCATTTTGATGCAAATAATCTCATAACTAATTAGGTCCACTGGTAAATGAGTGGCAGCTTTTATTGCTAAAGGCAGAAAATCTGATCAGCTGGTCCAATGAACTTGGATACTTTGACAACTTCTAAAGAATGCAAAGTAAGTCACTAAACACGTATGAAAGACAGGACTCCCTTCTGAAGTTTGGATTCTCTGTCCTGAACACTTGTGTAGCTGTTTAGGTCCACATGAACAGAGCCTAAATGACTGTAATTCTATCTACAGACATTTTTATTGCTTTATATCCCTTCTGAATTGTTAAAAATTATCATAAAGAAGTTAAATGTTCCAGAAAGTATTGCCCAAGTCTAACAATCAGATGGACAAAGAATAATATTCATTAAGCATGAACATATTCACAAGTGGAACAGTCCTTTAATCCTCAGCATGTAGCCTGAAATATCTATTTTAGTAGCAGGGATAGACTTCCATCAGATTATCACTGTTAGGCAGATGCTATTGTTCTTTCTCTTTTTCATAACATAGGCAATGTGCACAAAATCACAGTGGAATGATACCTGTAAGTAGGGAATTGCTTTGCAGAGGGGCTGCCCAAAGAACCATGTTTCTGTGATGTCCACCACTAAAGTTGCTGGAAGACAAGTAATTGTGACCAGAATGTCAGCCAGAGAAAGATTCACTATGAAATAGTTGGTAACTGTCCTCATGTGATGGTTCTTCCACACTGCAACACAAACTGCATTTAGAAAGACAGGTTAGAGAGATGGAAAACACTTAGCAAATGCTTCAACAGGAAAACATTTGGGTTTGCAGAATTAAGGAGATGTTTGTGTCCTTTGTTTAACACAGAGTATTTGAATATGTAGTTCAGTGTAAGAACCTTGTACTTTCATTTAGAGAGGAAACAAGAAGGTACATGTAGAAAGAGTCTTTGTACACAACAAAGAGTTTTCCACAGACCATAGCATAGGAAATAATCTGATATATAAAGTATCTTGCTTTTCTGCTAGTTTATCTTCACCCAACTTTTTCCATGTCTACTTTAATCGATTTTCTGTAGTCTACAGCAACACACAACTACATTTGCAAAAGTTTGCCTTTTCTTATGATAGCATGATGCTTAAGGGAAATTGCTTCCACAAGGAAAGACAAGGCTTATAAATCAAAAGCTTAAATGAAATGTCATATTAATTGTATTGTCTTCCCATTTGGGTGATTTAAGTTACCTTATAAAGCAATTATTTCTATAGCATTGCATAATAATTACAATATAACTACCCAGAGCTTTATTACTGTCCCTTGATGCATGGGATTACTATGGTTTCAACAGTCCTATATTCTACCCCATTCAGGCAAGTGCATTCTTTCCAGCCAAGGATGCCAGTGCCTACCTAAGGTGAAAGTTTTAAGCAGATATGTGCATTCTTTGACAAAGCCTATTCTCATTTGTGTGCTGATCTGTTTGGGGAAAGCACCTGAATATAAATGTTACTTCTGGTAAAACAAATCCATTAAGCTAACAAATGCGAGGCCAACCACATTGGCAGTCCACTCTATCAGAAATCAATTCACAGCATTTTGCATGTTGTGTTCAAAGCTTTCTAGCAGTATGAGCAAATGAAACCTCATGATACCCCAGAAAGCTAAGAAAATACTACCATTTTAATCTCTGATGCAAGGAAAGTGAATTGCAGAACAGAAGTTGCTAAAGGCCATACAGTAAATCACAGAATAAGAAACTTGGACTCCTAATTCCCAGGTCTGCACTGAGCCTTCCAGACCAAACTGTGCTTAATATGGATGGCATTTAGATTAACTCCAGTACCTGCTACTCCTCAGAGAAATACAGAAGACTATGTTCCTTGCTACTCAGGGAGTAGCAGTATGCAGGAAAGTCAATGTACAGAAAGCAGCTGTGAATTATTTTGAATTCTAGTCATATGGGTACAAGGTATTTGAAAGCTGGAAAAAAAAAAAGAAACATTTACAAGGGAAGCAATGTGAGATATTTTTTTACTTTTGGATTTCTCCTTATACTTGCATGTTTTCTCTTTTGACCTTGTCCATTCCTTGCAGTATAGATCATTTTCCATTCTTTATATGGCACATAGCACAAAAGCATCTTAATTAGCATGTTTTCTTATTACTATAATAATTAAAAATCCCAGAAACTTATTCCCCGAATGCATACAAAAGATAAATTTGTGTAAAAAAAACCTCTGAAGAGAAATTATTTGAAAAACCAGTCTTTCTTTCACAGCCCCCTCCTCACCCCCCCCCCGTTGCCCTCTGCTGGTAGCAGTATTGATTTCAACCTGCACAAGCATGGGCAGTGTCATCTGCACAGACCATTGAGAAAGATGCTCTAGTCTGAGTTCAAAAAACATTATTTTATAGGTTTGCAAAATAGTTTGACTATGTCTCTGAACATAAGTAGTTAACTATCAGAACAAGAGAATTTGGTATACTCTCCACTTTCAATATGAATTTTCATCTCAGATGGTTCTGTGGGTAAGTGGAGGCACTGATACAAATAGGAGTGGAGAAGAAAGTGGGGGAAATGGTATTAGCACAGACATGGAGGAAGAGGGTACTCTAATTTAAAAAAAAATATATAAAAAAAAGGGGGAAACATGAGAGAAAGGAAACAGAAACATACTCCAACCATGATTTTCCTGACTTCTAGAACTCTACAAAAACCTAATTACCTGCCCACTGTATCTTATCAATGTTTATATTTTAGGTTTTGTTTAAGTATACAGCCAATAGCTTTGCTGCAAATGAAGACATGAAGGGCAGCTTTCACAAAAAAAGAAGCTATTTTCTTAATGTTTTTTAAGTAACCCAGCTCTCTTACGTCCTTTGTCTCACCACCTCTGTAGTTTTCTTCCACCAGGATCAAGAGCTTTAAGCGAAAATATTGCTATTCCTACTTCTGCCACACAGTGTCAGCGAAGGCTCGGCAACCAGCCTCAGTTGCCAGGCTGCCAGTTGCTGTTTGGAAATATTTGTGGAGGCTTTCCCCAAGCGAGGAGAGGTCTGCAATGATTAAGCTTGTTTCAGAATCCATCCTCCCAACATCCAGTCCAAAAAAAAAGTCTCACAGGCAAGTTCCTGGAAGGACTAAACATTATACATTCAAACCAGAAGTTTCAGACACGTAATTAGAAGTCCATCAAGAAAGCTTCATGCACCTCGTTATAAACTTGAAGAAAAACAAAACAAAACAACAAACCCTCTCAAATATGACAGTAGGGTGAGATGGGTATTTTTCATATACAAATTAATCCCTGTTGGTTTAGTGTCTTAGGGCATTTTAATTAGAGGCTATAATGCCATCTATTCAATTAGCACAGCTCATTGTATCTCAAGCTGAATATTGAAACAATACAAAGTCTCCAGCTGGTATAAAAGGCAGCTGCTTGCCACTTGGAAGATTTACGCTGTCTTGAGCATATTAAATGTGGTGCTGCAGTCCTTCTGCTTGTGGACTGCTGGTTCAGCTGTCAATTTGTTTTTTACATGTCAACCTAAATCATTTCCCTAACACTCCAGAAGTCTTGTCAACCTCTTATTCAATGGGTCATTCTCCAGGTCGACTTCACAGCCAAAATAGAAACATCATTTCCACAACCAGGAATATCTGACATTTCCTTAATTAAATGAATGACACTATCTTTTATCTCATTTTTGGTAACTAATAAATCCGAGGTGAATGTAAACAAAGAATTATCACTTTCCCTCTGTACTAAACTTCATTGTTTTCATTTTGCTTTGGTAACTCACTATCACAACAGTTTGTCTAAAATATCATAATATGGCCATCCATCAGTCATTTGGAAGTAGTACTGTGAGTACAAGGACTGGTCATCAACATCTCCAAATGCATGAGGCAGACAGATTCTAAAGAGCTTTAGTCCTTCAGAGTATTTTACAATGAAACAGTGATTAAAAAAAAAAAAAAAAAAAGGAAAAAAATAGCAAAAAAAAAAGAACAAAAAAGAACAAAAAAAAAGGATAAGAAGATTTGATTTTCAAATTATTTATTCTCTACCTCCTACTACCACACACACACACACACACACACAAAAAAAAAAAAAAAAAAAAAAAAAAAAAAAAAAAAAGTTTGCATCTGGTGATGAATTGGTTCTCCACATGGCATTCTCCACCTTGGGCTTTTTTGGTGATGCCATTGTCTACTGTGAATTTACTGGGTGATGGGGTGTTGAGTACCACAACCACAATCACACTGAAAGGAAGGCTGAGTAGCTAGGCTACCAAATGAGATTCTGGAGAGCTAGAGTCCTTGTGGAAATATGAAATCAATGCATATTGTTGGAAGGAAAAACGTTGTCATTGAAATTACTTTAATTATAAATGATTCCTGATTGAGGATTCTTCAGCTTTAACTTTAAAAGTCTAAAAAATAGGTGCGTAAGACTTCATTTGTTTTAGAAAGGCTTTCCATGAGTTTTTCAATAACTTTATTGATGATCTTGATTATGGGGTGTGAAGCACTTGAATCAAATTGCCAAGTATATTTAATTAGGAGGTTTTGAAACCAGCAGTGTGAACAAAAAATGCAAAACTAAGTGATCTCTCCTGTGAATAGGAAGATATCTACTCCCTAGGCTGTCTATCTCTTACCTACTATTAAGCTCTAAACTCACACATTGCTTCATTTTAAAAATATCTAATCTTAACAGGAAAAGGGAGTCCAATATAAAACCAGGTTGTGCTGGATTTGGCTGGGATAGAGTTAATTTTCTTCACAGTAGGTAGTGTGGGGACTATGTTTTGGGTTTGTGCTGGAAACAGTGTTGATAATACAGAAGTGTTTTGATTACTGCTGAGCAGCACTCACAGAGAGTCAAAGCCTTTCCTGCTTCTCAGACCACCCCTACAGCAAGTAGGCTGGGGGTTCACAAGAAGCTGGAAGGTGACACATCTGGGACAGCTGACTTGAGTTGACTGACTGGGTATCTCATACTGTTTGATGTCATGCTCAGCATAAAAACCTGGGGGAAGAATGAGGGAGGAACGTCAGAGTCACAGTGTTTGTCTTCCCAAGTAACCATGACCTGTGATGGAGCCCTGCTGTCCTGGAGATGGCTGAACACCTGCCTGCTGCTGGGAAGCACTGAATTAATTCCTTCTTTTGCTTTGTTTGCCCATACAGCTTGTGCTTTACCTATTAAACTGCCTTTATCTCAACCACTAAGTATTCTCAATTTTACTCTTCCCATTCTCTATCCTATCCCGCTGGGGGGTGTAAGCAAGTGGCTCCATGGTATGTAGTTGTTGGCTGAGGTTAAACCATGACACAGGTTCATGTTCAAAAAGTAAATAGAAAGCAAGACACAAAGAAAAGACACTTTTTATACAATATTTATTATAAAGGAAGTATTGAAAAAATCCTACTGCTGGTAATAATGCCCAGCAGATACGAACTGTCCTTGAATATGTGATGTGGCAGCTGAGAAGAAGGACAGTATTCTGAACTGCACACACAAAGGAGTTATGTATCCTGCCAGGGAGGTGACAGATCCTCATCAACAGGACACATCAGATGTGTCAACAGATTTGAATGAAGTCATGAAAGCATGACAAAGGGATTAGCTGGTTAGGTCAAGCTCCCTGTGTATCACTCAAGAACCAGTATATAGGTGTAGGTTCCATCACTTTTTTTTATAGTAAAATATGGAAAATGTAAGAAATATAGGTGCATAATATTGCTTTAAGTATTTTGTTGAATATAAGCTTCAATGAAATGTACTAATGGGGAACTGTCTCCCACAAAAGACAGTGAGAGTCTACAGAAATAAAAGAGATATTTTTTTCTGAGATGTTTTTTAGCTATCAAGTGCTCTATTGTACTCAGGCTTTTAAAGGGAGTATGAGTTGGGGGTTACTCATGTTCTCCAACCCACTTCTATATTTTTTGCACTGCCTTATTATTATGATGCTAGAGAAGAATACAAGAACTAAATTTTGCTTGCTGAAAGCTTATCTCTACAGATTACAATTGGCAGTAATAGCACCACCACCTAATTGGCACAGGATTTATTTTCTAACCCAGTCACATTACATAATCTTAGGCAATTAACAATCTAATGGAAATGGAAGTTATTACCAGAAGATTGGCTATGCTATAAAAACAGACTACCCAAAATGCCAGGTTTGGACAGTTCTGGAGGAAGTGGAAAGTACCAACACAATGATTTCCTGAGCTAACTGTACTGATAGATTGGTTTGAAATTGTCCCAACACACACACACACACACACACACACACACACACAAACACACACATCATGTATTACTGGGCAACCCTGGTCATGTCTGCAGAGCTGGCTATACAAATGACCAGTTATTTAATAATCACAGTTTATATACTCATATATAACTTGCATGGTAGATGTATCATGAATACACATTGCCAGTATGATATTTCCCAATCTGGGCTAAAATCCTTGCAGTATTACTGTGCTAAGAACCAGGACAGAGCACAGTTCTGTCAGGGCTGAGTGTACTCCCAGGGTCTACAATCTCTGCTCCCTGTCCAGGGGTTTTGTAGCCTGTACTAGAGGTCAGGTCTGGTACAGGGCAGCAGGTAAGGTGGAATAGGGCTGCTGGGAACAGAGCTTTTGGAGAAAGATGTGAGACACCTCTATTGGAGGTCACCTCTTTGCCTGAGAGGTGTAGTTAAGCTCAGACTCTCACACTTAGCTCAGGAAAAGACCACAATGCAAGTTTGCATGTGCCTTGCTGATTTTGATTGTAATCCTCACTCACTGACTTGACTTTCTGGCTTAACCTCAGACCTACTTCATCACGATGGATTTGTCTGGCAATTGCTGGAAGGTCACTGCCACCATGAAGGTTGCACTCTAAATATCAGACCTGGCCTTCGAAACTCTCTGTTCAACAGCTTTGAGAATGTATAAAATTAACATAAGTTCTTTAAAAGTTCCACACTTTTATCAGGAGTACATCTTGAAAATAAATAAAAATAACAAAACCAGCAACAGAAAAGCTTGCACTTTGCTTCCTAGGTAATCTGTTAAAAACATGCTGGTGTGCTTTCCTTTGCCACTCACCCCCACTCCAGAACAGAGGAGTTCTTTTCTGACTAAAAGGTGATAGCTCTTCTGTAGAAGCTGCTGAATAGGCAGCCTTTAAGTCAAAGTTTATGCTACATCAGATAAGAGTTATTTTATCAGCAGTGCTACAGGTAGAAGAAAGGAAGAAAACTGGATGGCATGAGTCCTAAATTTTTAGTTTCCAAAATGTACATGTAGTCTCAGAAGTAAGAACAATAACACTATCAAAAGTAGCCTCAAAGTGAAGACAATATTAGACTCCATATCAAAAGGAATTTATGTACTTCAGTGTCTTTGGATGGGTTTTGACCCCTGAGACCAACCACTTTTCCACTCGTTCAGATTCCAGTCCTCTTCCTTTATCACTGAATGAGGTAACAGAAGAACTATTGTCCTTTGGATTGATGTTAGAATACAAGTAACCAAACTTCTTGTTATTTGACTGAAAATAGCATTCCTCCAGGGAGATACAACTGTCCCTTCTCTTTGAAGAACAAAAAGTCAACAGAATTTGTATTAACATTCAAGACATCAAGCATCTTTTGCAGCTCACCTTCCTTCAGTCTTGGGCATTACCCTTTGTCAGAGCTGGGTTCACTAGGACTGCATTATGCACACTATGCAGAATTGCCTTCTGACATAAAGAATGGTAAAGTAGAGATGTCCCCCCTCTGGACTCTGGTCAGAAAGCATAGAGAGTGGAACAAGTTACACATCTGGATTTAAGAATCTAGGGAAAAAAAAAAAAAAGGGGGCATAATTTCAAATCAGTTTAATCTTTTAATGCTTTTGTGTATGCTTTTAATGGTTTTGTGTATCTCACAAGGATGTACATTACTTTTTCTTATCAGTAATCCCCATATTATGAAAACATTGATGTACTTCAGTTAATACCTGAACTCTTACAGAAATTAAGCTCATACATTCTGTATCTTAGGTAGATGAAATGTGTAAGTATTGTATCATTTCCTATGTGGTATCTTTTAAAGAATGATAAAGCCACTCTAGTTATTATTCATCCAGCAGATAAAAGTGACTCTCATGCTATTACAAAAGGAAAGCCCTTCCAGTGACAAATTCCCCAAGTAATCTGGACAAGATTAAACGTCATCATTTAAGATGTGATTAAATGAAATATGCCTCATCTGTGGCAATCAGATAGGACTCACAAAGATTATGACACTATTTAAGAGAACACATGACACATCCAATTGTAGCAATGCATGCATGAGTGCCTAGACCTTAGTATTCACCAAATACCTTTAAAACAGTAACAGCATTTCAGACAGTTGCCTACTGACAACCATAGGACCCTAATGTTAGAACTATACACAAACCTTTTTTTTTCTCCAGCCATAAATAAATAAATAAATAAATAAGCCTTCAATGAGTAAAAATCACATGTATGCTGTTGAGTTCTATGAGTCAGACTGAGGAAAGGACGACAGCTGAGTTCTATACAGATCTCAGCACAACTACAATTTGCTGTAAAAAACAGATAAATAATACAGCTATCCAGAGAATTCTGTGTCCACTAAAATGTTTCATTCTGAGATGGAAATAAAAACAAGTTATCACCAAATTGTGTGACCAAAGAAAGTTTCTGAATTCTCTCACTGCATGTCCTCTGTGGTCTCTTCGCCTTGGAAGCCAGCAGTGCTGAGGACTTTCAAGCTGGCTGCTGGCAGGTTGTGTGTGCTTAAGATCTCAGCTCCTGCCAGCTCTGTGGAAAACTGCCAAGAGGTCCAGCAGCCCAGCTGGTGGGACACCAGAAGGCTGCTTGTTCTGCTGCAGTCTTTGATCAAACCAAGTGATCTCTGCAATACATTTTGATTTTGATAAATGCACGTTCCCTACGGGAAAACATTTCATTAGAAAATTTCTGACCCATTGTGATAGAGTAACCCAGATGAGGTCTATTCTTGTTCTTTACCTGCAGAAATGAAGCTGAACGTATGGAGTTGAACCTTACTTATTAATCCCTTGTGGTCTTATTCTAGTTATTAACTGCTGCAGCTGGTTAATGTGGAATTATGATGTCAGTAAGCAAAGGTCCCTGCACATCCTAAAAATAGATCTGTCCTTCCTTAATTATCTAGTTTTCTTGTTTTACAAAATGTTTTTAATGCAATGTTTTCAAATAAAGAAGCACATATTTACTCTGAAGTCAACATAAATTCTTCATTAAGAAGTTCTACATCTATCACTCTTGCAATAAGGTTGCAAGAGTTTCATTGCTGTGCAGTGGTAAAGATGTCTTCTGGACTTGTTTGCAAAACAGAAAGTCCTTACCCTCAACATCTGTTCTTCTCCAGTGATAAATAGTGATCAAGTGAAGAAGAAAGTAGGACAAAGCATACTGATGTTACCATCCAGAATACAGGTTCTCTGAATGTACTAAATGTACTGAATGTACTAAAAACCTCTTAAAACCTTTTTTTTTTTTTTTTTTCAGTGGCTTGCAATAAAATCTCTGGTGAGCAGCCAGTATTGGGCACACATGAAAATCACTGACATGAAGCACTCAAATGCATTAATGAAACTTTCATTCAAATGCAGAGCCTTGCTACCAGTTCTCATTTTAGCTGTTTTGTGCAGCAGTTCAGATGGTGTGTGTCAACTCTCCTAATTAAATTGAAAGCTAAATAGCAATGCAGACCATTTTATGCTACTGTAAGTAGAATTCCTGCAGCGCAGCTCACTTAAGAGCCCGGTAGATGTCAATCAAAGCTCAAGTTTCTGCTTCTACCCTTGATTCTTAATTAACCATCAGAATGATTCAATGTAGTTTATTACTAATATCTGAGGGATATGCTGTACCTTCCACTTACACAGATGTCACTGCTGGAATACAATGAATCTCTTAATCCCCTGTGAAGGGGATAATAAAAATAAGAGGTAGAAATATACATTTTCAGTATCACATAGGAAAGGGTCTTTCCTAGTTAAGTTCTGTTTGGACATGGACAAAAGAGAATCAAAGTAGTTATTTCACATGCCACATGAGTCCAGAAGCAATGGTCAAGCACAAACTGAAGAATGATACCATAAAGCAGTATTAGCCACTAAAACTGTCATTAGAATATCTTCTGCTTTGCTTTGAGAAGGTCCATGACTAAATCATACAATGAGCATGAATATAGATTATTCAAGGAGAAGACATTAGCATTTTGGAGATTTCAATATGTGCACTGTTCTGTATGAGATTTTTACTGGGAGTCAAAGTTTCATAAAAATGCCTTTGGAAAGAGCATTAGACCACATCAATTTCTCATCTCAAAACCACATGAGCCTGCAATCAGGGCAGGATGAGCTTTCTTGCATAAACATGAGCTAAAGAGCACCCCTAGATCCCTCAAACAACTTGCCCATGGACAGAAACAGTAGTTTGGATGGCTGAGGTCAAACAAACTACTCATCTAATGTGAGGTAATGCACAGAGTCAGTGTAAAGAGCAAACTGATCAGGCAGCAGCAGTCCAGTGAAAGCAAAGGTGGGTGGACAGCCAACTGCCAGCTTCCATCCCAAGCAAAAGGATAACATACACAAATGTCAGGGACAAACAGCTCCACGGCCCTACTGATAGTGTCTCTATTTACAAATGCACCCAGAGGAAAGCTTTCTCATCTTTGTGCCTTCAGGGGGCAAAAAATGTTATCAGGATGCAAGCTCCTATAGATCAAGATTTGACCTTGAATCTTGAAAGGTGGAGAATAGCCTGTTTACAGAGCAGGTGGAGGCAAACAGGTAAACACAAGTAGTTCTCTTAAAACCATCTTTATATCAGAGCAAAGAACAATTATTTTTTTTTTCCCCCTCTAAAGTACAGCCCCTTTGCGAGGGCTATTATCCCTGACACTGCCTGTCAGGCTGGCTGCCAAGCAATGGACTGAGCAAACATGCTCAGGCTTCTGAATAAGATCTAATGTGACCTCTTTGGCTGAAAGCTCACTGCTTTCCTTCACTAACCTACATATTTGTTTATTGGTAGTTAGCATACCATTCCAGAAAGAGGGGGGAAAACCCAACCCAACAAAACAACAAACAAACATCATCAGTCCGTTGAAAGAAAAAAAAAAAAAAAAGCTTTGCAAAATTTCGCCTTCGGCTGCAGTGTTATTTGCATCTTGGCTCGGGAAGCCCGGCGAGCTTGCAGATGACAGCCCTGACACGCATAAATCCTTCTGAAAAACATGAATGGAAGCCCGGTATGGCCGGGCTCCGTTCATGAAAATGTCACCGCTGAAGATAAGAATGCAAATGGCCGTTACTCCAGATAACGGGTGCTCACGGCGCATTCACGCTCAGTCACAAACGCGCAACCGATGCGTAGCGGCGTCTGCTCCGCTCCCTCGGCTACGGCAAACTACAAGGGCAGGGCTGCGGGAAGGAGCCGGGGGGTCGCTGAGGACACGTCCGCCGTGCATGTGCGGGCATGTGTATGTGCACACGAGTGCCCGAGCCCCACCTTCCCTCCCCAGCAGCCTGCGGCCGGGCGGAGAGGGCGGCTGCGCGCTCCCCCCGCCCGGCACAAGTGCCTTTTCCGACAGTCCCGGCGCGGGGCCGGCCCGCCCCCGGTCACGCTCCGCTGCCTGCAGCAGCCGGCTCCGGGGAGCGGGAGAGGAGAAGCAGGTCGGCTCGGGAGGGGAAAGAAAGGGAGCGTCGGGCGAGCTCCCGACGGACGAACTCCGCTCGCCGGTGTCCCGCCCGAGACCGCTCCCACCCGTTCCCGTAAACGCTGCCACCTCCCGCCGCCGCAACACACCTGTGCCCCCCCCCCCCCCCCCCCCGCCCCCCTGTGCCCCCCCCCGCCCCCGCGCTGCCCCCCCCGCCCTCCGGCCCCCCCCGGCTGGGGGGGGGCGAGAAGAGGGGGGGAGAG
>JAOEGS010006013.1:0-11082 GCA_025447755.1 Corythornis vintsioides | reverse complement strand
TTCCCTTCAGGTAGTTGTAGAGAGCAATAAGGTCCCCCCTGAGCCTCCTCTTCTCCAGACTAAACAATCCCAGCTCCTTCAGCCTATCCTCATAGGAGAAACTCTCCAGTCCCTTCACCAGCTTTGTTGCCCTCTCTGAACCCGTTCCAGTACCTCAACATCCTTCCTGTGATGAGGGGACCAAAACTGGACACAGTGCTCAAGGTGAGGCCTCCCCGGTGCCAAGTACAGGGGTACAATCACCTCCCTGCTCCTGCTGCCCACACTGTTCTGACCCATGCCAGGATGCTGTTGCCTTCTTGGCTGCTTGGGCACACTGCTGGCTCATATCCAGTCGGCTGTCTACCGGCACCCCCAAGTCCTTCTCCGAAGTGCAGCTTTGCAGCCACTTCTCCCCAAGCCTGTGACACTGCAGGGGGTTGTTATGACCCAAATGCAGGACCCTGCCCTTGGTCTTGTTGAACCTCATGCAGCTGGTTTCAGCCCATTGCTCCAGCCTGGCCAGATCCCTCTGCAGAGCCTCCCGACCCTCAGGCAGATCCACACACCCACCCGATTTAGTGTCATCTGCAGACTTGCTCCGAAAAGGAGGCCCGTGTTGTACCTGAGCAAAGCCTGTGCCTGTCTTCCAGGGCTCTGGGCTGGGAGCAGCCCCAGAGGCCGTGCAGGAGCGACTGCATGCCATCCGGGAGAAGATGGAGGAGCGCCAGCGCATTCTTGCTCTGCCCCAGAGGTTTGCTGGCAGCAAGCAGCTGAGCCGGCGGGAGATGGAGATCGAGAACGCCCTCTTCCAGGGCACAGACCGGCACGCCTTCCTCCGCGCGCTCTACCACCAAGGTCTGTCTGTGGGCTCACAGCTCTCTGTCCCTTTGCTTCAGCAGGGAGAGGTGGGGTGTGTGGGAGTCCCAACACATCTCTGTCTGGTCTTCTGTCCCCGAAGACACGATGCTTTTTTTGGCGCAGTGTGGGAAGAGAGATTTTTCTCTCTTAAATGAGCAGAGAGAGGCTCTCTGAATCAGAGTTTAATAAATAATGCCCGTCTCTGGGGAGCGTGCATCTTGTGGATGTGCTGAATGCACTGCAGAACCCAGCTTGGTATGTGGAAGTGCAGCCTGGGTTATGCTTTGGTAGAGCTTAGAGGTCCTCACTGAACTGCACCAAAGGACATGAGGTACCTGTGTGGAGTTAGAGATTATCCCTTCTCTGATTTAACTGGAGTCTAACAGGGGTGGGAGGGAAGCAAAGGCACAGATCAGGAAAGAGTAGGAATGGCTTGTTAAAGGCTCCCAACAGTACTAGGTGGAACTGGAGCATAGTTGCTGATTGCCAGTACTGTGTCTATGGGATGACAGCACTTCTTGCCCCAGCAGTGTTGTCCCTCAGCCTGTGACTTAATGTGAAATTTTGGATGGAGAAGTTGTGTTGTCCAGAGGTGGTGAAAACTACTCCAGTCTGTTGTACCTGGAGAACATGTGGGCATAAAGCTCCAGCCTATACTGATTTTTATATTAACTAGTTGATGAGGACAAACCCCTAAATTCCAACTCCTAACTCTTAAAACACCACTTTCATCAGTATTGACACTGTTCCGACTGCTCTGGTGTCTTCTGGACCCTGCTTTCTCTTCTGGTGTCAGTGTCATGGCATTTAGTAATACCAAGAGGCAGAAAGGTATTGCTAAATACCCCTCTAACTCTCTCCCCCTGTCAAGGGTTAAGGCTGGGCTGAGCACTAGATGAATGATAGTTACACTATTAACCCCTTTACTTTCCAAAGGGGAAGAGAAAGAAAATAAGGGAGACTGAGGCATTGGAAAAGAAAACTAAAATGGCTTTAATGAAAGTAATAACAATAAAATTAAGTATATACAAAACCCATATCAAACCCTGATGGCAATTATGTCACCATCACCATTGATGCAGTGGAGCAGGCACTGGAAAAGTCCAGTCTGCAGGACTTGTTTGGTAGATGTGTGGAGGCTGAGCTGGAACAGGCTTTCTGCTGTCTGTGTTTCTTCCTGCAGTCTGTGCATCTTCTATGGTCTTGGTGGTAATCACATGACCATGTCTCACTGTTGTGAATTAGATGATACTCAGAAGAAAGTAAAAGATGCTAAGGACCCCATGAGTCATCTGGACAGTGTTTATCAAGAGCTACTAAGCAAGAAATGCCCTGAAGAAGTCCAGCCTACCAAGAATGATCCATGCTTCTGCTCTTCCCTGGCCCCACAGGGGCCTGTGGCTGAGGAGTCATCACCTGCAGACCAGGAAGAGCAGGCAGAGCAGTCAAGAAGTCCCACCCTTCCTGCAACAAGGCCCCCTCAATCCCCTCAAAGGTTTGTCGTTATCAAAGAGCCTGTGGAGTTTGTCCCAGCAGAGGAGATCTGCAGGAACCGTCTCACAGAGGAGGAGCTCCGCAGTATACCCAGGTTCTCATCCTACCATCCTGGGAAGCCCAGCAAGGTATGTTGAGATGAACCAGGATTTGATCTTCCTCACTAGCATGCCCCAAAGCTGTTTCAGCAGGCAGAGGGCTCCTCTTTGTTCTTGCCTGGAGGGTGCTTGGTTGATCCTCCTGGCCAAGGGTGAGCAGTCTTTGGGAGGAAAGGGGACCTTTGGCTCTAGTGGTAGGTTTCCCAGCCTGGCCAAGAGCTGTACGTCAGTCTCTAGCCCTCCTGACAGACCAGCTGTGATTTTACTTAAAATGTGCTGAACTGGTAATTGGAGCCTGCAATGTTTTAACTGGAGCCATCAACACTGGGTGCAGGTGAGCATGGTGACCTTGGGTGCAGAGCTGCCTTGCTCCATGCACCCTCCTGACTTCCAGATTTCACCATGAGCATGTAAGTGAATGAATGACTGGGATGGCAGAGGGGCTGAACTAATTCATACCTTTAGGGTGTACAGACTTGGGACCATAGCACAGGCCAGCTGACCTTTTGCATCTCTGGAACAGGTGCTGTATTTGAAGAACCTGGGCCCCCGGGTGACAGTGAAGGACCTGGTGGCCTTGTTTGGTCGTTTCCAGAAGGAGGACAGCCCACCCATCCAGTTCCGCCTCCTGAGTGGCCGGATGAGGGGTCAGGCTTTCATCACCTTCCCTGGTGAGTTGCTGCCTCGTGCCTCTCAAGTTCCTCCTTGACCCACAGAGGTGCCACATCTTCCTGCAGTGCACTGGACTGGCACCAAGCCTGCTCTCCAAAGGTATGGAGGGGAATTCACTCTCTCCTCTTCCTATCACATCATAATCTTTTCCCTGGATTGGAAAAGGATTCATCAAAACAGAAGCAATGCAGTTGTTACATTCTGTATTTATAGTCAGTGGGTCACTCTGGCTGGAGGATCCCAGCATTGTGAGTGCAGTGAGAGGAACATCTCTCTGAATACCACATGTGCCCGGGCCCCTTTTGCTCTCTCGTTGCAGATACTCAGTCTGCCCAGGATGCCATGCTGCTGGTGAATGGACACAATCTGCAAGGGAAGCCAATGGTGATTGAATTTGGGAAAAGCAAGGGGAATTTTCCAGAGTCTGATACTGCCATCCCCTGCTCCTCTGCTGGAGAGAAACCCAGTGCTAAGTAAGGGATGGATAACGGAGAACCTTGTGGATTTGCATGGGCCGTGCTTGGCTGTAATTAGGACAGTGAAGGACTGGTGGGAGTTACCATTCAGGTCCATAAATCTCCAAGTGGAAAAGGGAGAGAGCTGGGGACAGGTTCTTTCTTCAGAGAGATGACACTGTCTTGTAAAGAGACAGTGAATTGTTGGGGTGTGCTGGCTTTTTCCTTCCATTGGTGTGCATCTGCCCTCTCAGTCCTTCGTGGCAAAGAGGGAGGAAGCCATGTAAATAAATGTATTTATTACTATATTTACGTAGTGTTTATTCACCTTAGACCTGTGCAAGTCTTCTAGAGGCAAGTGTGCTGCACTCTGCTGTTGTAGGACTGTGTCAGCAGAGTTCAGTCCTGGCCTCTGGGACTGCTGAGGTTGCTGCCCCATCTCTGTAGCAGCAGATAGATTGCTTTAGGACAAGAAAAAAGGCAGCCTCTTTTCCTCCAGACACTTTGCCTGCACAGGTATCTAATTGAACAGGTGCTTTATGGTTGCAAATACGTCTTGGCTTCAAACTTGATCCCCATGAAGCCGTGTGGCATGGAAGATGGTTGCTCTGGTGAGGTACATTGTGGCAGATGCCATGGTTTATCTGCTGACCTGATCTAGTGATTTTTGTCAACAAGGCAGGCTAATCTCCTATGCTTTCCACAGCGTCCCAGTGCTCCTGGGAAAGCAACACCCAAGGTCTTCATGATGGTAGCTGAAGGAATTAGCTTTCCCAGGAGTGTCAAGGTGCAGCTGTCCTCTGCATACCGAAATACAGCCATGCAGAGAAGAGGAATGTTCCCAAGTACTGTTTTTCTTCCTCCTGCTATCTCTTTGGGCTGCATGACTCCCTTTACAACTGTCCTGGTAAATACACCTGCAACACCATGCAGATCACTGATCTGGCCAAGGCTGCACTGGATCTATGAGGAGGTGATTCTCATTCACAGCAAACTGAAAAACTGAACCAGGGGCTGTGGTGTTGCTGAGCTCCTGCTTTGCCACGGCCAACCCCCCCGTGGAGCTGGAGTGGTGTGGGGTAGTTCTGTGCCCTAGAGCTGTAACCAGAGCCCACTCTGCCTGCCCTTTCCCCAGGGAACACCGGCGCTGGCAGAGGGCGGCTGCTTTTAACACACACACACACACACACACACACACACACACACACACACACACACACACCTAGGCTGGAGTTGGCTTGGGCACGGAGACAGCAGCCGGCCTCTGCTCTGCGGCCCTCAGCCCTGAGGGGAGGGTGGGGACGGCCAGGGCACTTTTCCCGCGTGCCGCGAGCTCGCCGCAGCTCGGTATCGGGCGCCGCCATCTTGTACGGAAACGGACGCAGCCATCTTGTACGGCATCTGGCGCCGCCATTTTCTACGGCACTGGGCGCCGCCATATTGTACGACGCTGGGGGCCGCCATCTTGACAGCGCCGGGAGCCGCCATGTTGCTGCGCTCGGCGGGAAGGGCGGGGCGTTCACGCTCTCAGCCGCCCGCCCGCGGCCGCTGCGGTCCTGTGGGGGCGTCAGGCTGAGGGTCCTGGGTCGCCGCTAGGGCAGCCAGGCTGGCTCCAAGGGGGGCAGCTGCCTCTTTACTTCTGACTGTGGGCCAGCCTCACCCCTGCCGCTGCCCACCGCTGTCTCTGGCCCCACAGAGAGACCCCTGCTGCCTGCAGAGCTGCAGCAACATCGCCCGTGTCCCTTCAGCGCCGTGGCCGCGCTGCTCCGTTACCACCGAGCACGGTGGGAAGAGGTGTCCCAGTGGAGCCTGGTTGGCCTTACCCCTGGCCAGGTCTTGCTGTGCCCTGACGAACCAAAGCCATGAGGTGTGCCCAGGCTTCAGTCCCGATTCCCCCAGGCTGGCGTGGAGGCGTCAGTGCAACCTCTGGTGTTTGTTTAAAAACCCCACCTGTAACACTGTGCTGCACTGAGGGGCTGTGGAGATCACAGGGAATTTATCAGTAGTTGTCATGGTGAATTTGCATAGCCTGCCCACGATTGTTGCACAGTGAGAAGTGAGCCTAGGTGTGCAATGATGAAGGAACAGTCACATAGGGTCTTGTGGACGTTAAAATACTACTGCATGGAATTCTCCTTCCTGTGGGATCACAAAGGTTTTCACCAGCTCTGACCTTGCTGGCATTTGTTTGTAAAACAGGAGAAAGATGTTTAGACTCTGGGTGTTGTGGCACCCCAGCCAATCACCCCAGGGGGTGGCTGGCTTCTTGTTCAATTGCCTTGAAGTTAAAAGGGCATAAAAAGAGCTGTAAATTAATAAATAAAGGTTTCTTGGCATCTTGGTGAAGAAAATTGTCTCTGCCTCGCTCTTTCTCCTCCTCCGGCAACTGGCAGGTAGATGACAGGGTTTCCCTGGCTGGCCTATATATACACTACTGGATGTATTCCTGGGTGACTTGGTCTAGGTGACCCTGCTCTGGCAGGGGGGTTGGACTAGATGATCTTCTAGCTCCCTTCCAACCCCTGACAGTCTGGGATTCTGTGCAATGCTGGAAACAGATTGCCTTGCTCCTCTGCTTCTTAATTTTCCTGTCTGTAATGTCAAAAAAATGTTGTGGAGGTGCTTAGCGTAAGTTAGGATTTGGAGACTTTCCCTAGGTGCTAAAGAAATAGTCCTTTGGAGTAACTCTTCCTGACCATTTATGTGATTCTTCAGTGGGTTTGGATTCCTTACCAGCACTGCAGCCATCCCGAGTCTTCCTTGCTGAACAGGAGCTAAGATTCCTTTGCAAAAGTTACGAGAGGCAATGTGGACCTATGCCTGGATTGAGGCAGACATGCCCCATTTCCAGCCCCTTTCTGCTTTGCTTGTGTTCAGTTTTGGTTTCATGAAGGTGCTGTGAAGACAGACCACCCATCCATTGGATTGTATGGCTTCAAATGTGGTTCCTTTTGGCCAGGGAAGGATGCTGTCATCTTCACCAAGCCTGGAGGGGCTTTCAGCCTGGGGCTACTTTCCTAGGCCTATATATGGATCATGTAGATGCTGAGACAGTGATTATCCCACTGGTGTAATTCAACCAGTAATAATACCCTCCCTTAACTGAGTGCTTGAGTTGCTGCCCTTCTCCAAAGGGACGTGGGGGGCCAGTGGCACTGCCACAGTGCTGACAACACAGACTGCCTGTGGCTGTTCCTTCACCAGGTGCACACAGCACAGCATTTGGAGAATGAACACACTTGCTGTTAACATACTGCCATACAACATCATTTCCTTTTATTTGGGCTAGAACTTCTTGTATGTCTGCTTGGGGGCATCTGTTGCTAACCTGGCTCCTAGAGAGCCTTTGCAGTCATGCCACCAACCTATGGGCTACATTTTTCTGTCTCTTTCCCCTCTGCCATGCAGATCAACACACACACCTGCTGCCCAGAAGATATGCTCTCTGCTCATTTTCTTCAATTGGCATGGCCTTTGGCTGCCTGGGCCTGCTGGCATCCTTCAGGCTGTGATTCCTTCATACCAAAGGGAGCTGAAAATACACAGCTCCTGGGTGCTGCTTATACTTTATACAGTGGGCATGGTGTTGCTGCCCCTGACACACTTTTAAGTGTTTTTCTTCAAAGCATCCTACTGCCATGTCTGTCCTGGATCAGTCTTTCTCTGAGACCATCTTGCTGTGGTCTGTCCTGTATCATACTTATCTGGAGCATCAGATTTTTTTTGTATCCCTGTGGCAAAAGGGAGGTAGGTGGGCTGGGCAAGCGTGTTATCCTTAACTCTGGCTTCAGGAGAAAATGATTGTTACTGAAGACTCTGGTTAGCCTGCAGGTCATCCTGGACTATACCCTCTTCGGCAGGTGGAAGGAGCTGCTGGCACAGTTCAGTGCCATTCCATGCATCCTCATCTGGAACATTTGCAGGTAGGAGGCTGGGCCATGCAGTGAGGCAGTGATGCACCAGGAATGTGGAAGAGCTAAAAGCAAAGACAGCTACAGGACAGCACCCGGCCTGGGTGGTCTAAACCTGCTGTCATCCAGCCTGGCCCTTGGAGGAGCAAATGCAGGGATTTCTGCCTCCTCCCTCTGTATCATTGAGTGCTTGGGGTGCCATGCTGGGACTTGGGAGCAATGGATCTAGTTCTGTCTGCCACAGGCATGCTCTCTTTTTTTTCTTATGAGAAGAAACCAATGTATACATTTGCTTCCTTCTCCCCTCTGTGTAATGGAAATTCCATATTTCTACGTTAAGACTGTTCTGAAGTGTTCACCTACACCTATTTCTGTGTTGCACTGAAATACCTGTAATTAACTGACTGACTAATGAGATTCACAGAATGTATGAAACACACTGTTTTATTTGCTCCTCAGGAAATTCTCTTGGGATCCTAGTGCAGAAGAGGAAACTGGGATGCTGATGATTGGAAGAGACTTTATTTTTGTTTGGTGATTTTCATAAATAAAGATGGGATAAAGATTTTGATACAGATAAACATGATATTTGGGTAACAAACCTCCCTGTAGATGATGGGAAGATCCCCAGCAGAAAGGTTCTGCACTCTTGGAAAATGGTTCCAGAGTTTCCTGGCCTGGAAATGGAGTAGTCACTATGGGTAGGTTGACAAGAGCTGTAAGGGACCAGGATGACCCTTCCCCAGCTTTGTTCTGTACATGGCTCACAGGGGATTAAATATGTTAAATCCAAACTAGATTTTGGGTTAATCTGAAAAGAATATATAACTCTTCTGCCTCTTCTGTTGTGCTGTCACCTCTCCAAGGCATATCTTGTACCTGAAGCCTTGCGTGCAGATTGTCTGCAACAGAAGGAAGTGAATATTCAGCTAATTGCCAAAAGGCTGGGCAATGTTGCATATGACTTTTACAAGGGAAGATTCATCATATCCTTCCTGCAGCCTCTTGGAACTCTGCCCCTACAGCAGTCTCAGGACACTGGTTGGTTCCAGAACAACTTCACACCTGCTCCTCATGCCTATCTGTTCTGATGGACAAAGAAACTCAGGATTTATATGGAGAGGCTGAATTATCTTCTCCTTCCTATCTTCTGGTCACCTTTAAGAAGTGAAATCCTGATGTGAATCTTAGAAGGGAGCTCTCAAAGCTGATTCTGCTAGACCAGAAGGGGATAGGGCTCACAGCTCACCTTGTACATGAGCCAGTTCCTGTCATACCTCAAGGCTGATGTGCTGTGTCAGAGGGCAGTGAGGTGTAGAAAAGCTTTAGGATTTTGCTGACTGGTCAGTTTTGCTTTGGAAAATATCCGCTGAAATGTATTTTAAATGACAGCTTTATTCAAAACATCATGAAAAACACTTTATCAAAATGTGTAATGAGATCAGAAAAGCCTTTCTTCCCTTCTGTCCTGTTCATCAGCAGGTGGTTGCTGACTCTTCTCAGTTGACTAGAAGCTGGTCATTTGAGTTCTTGGAGTGTGTTGATTCTTATTCCTAACACCTGCTACTAGGCCAGCCCAGCTCTTTGGGAGTAAGACAGTTTACATGCTGATGTGCTTTTGGAGAGCTGTGGCCACTGAACAGAAACAAGTATCCCCAAGGGAAGCCAAATGCAAAGAGCAATCTAACCTGCAGATCTCTTCCAGAAAGAACTTTTGAACTTCAGCTGAGCATCTTTTATCCCTCGCCCTCCTATGTGCTCTCAAGGTCATTTTGTGTCTTGAATATCTGTACTTACATTCATATGAAAAGATTGACCAAGGATGAAAAGGTGTTACTTAAATTCTGTACCTACATACTTAGTCAGGGATTGGAGAGCCAACAAAGCTGCTTTTGTGCATGTGTAGCTTCACTGTAGTTCACATCTGTGTGCTAACGTTCTTTCCAGGGATGGCACAGCCACTGTGTTCCAGATGATGTGCAGAATGCAGCAGGTTAGAAACCTGTAGGGGTTGTCTTCTAGCAGTAGTGATTTTCCAGTTGCTTTCCAAGGTGCTTTGGCCTTGCATAGCTGGTGTGTGTTAACTAACAGATCCTCAAGATGTGGAGTTCAGCACCTGTTGTGTACACATAAAGTAGCATCCTAAATGTGGGATGACTACATACATTGCAAATGCCTGAGCTCTGACTCTAAGAAGTAAGCCAATTAAAACACATTTAGGCAAAAGGTGGTTAATGAAATATTTTAATCCTAAACTCACAGCTCCCAATCTGATAGTGGTCTGTCTAGAATGGAATTTGTGAAATGAGTCTGTTGAGGAAGAGTTCACTCTTTTTTTGATGGACTTGACTTGTTAAGATTTCTTCAGCCCTTACTGGATGTGCTTGATTCAGTTTTGTAAACATTGGTCATTTATCTTTTAATCACAAGTAAAATTATTAGTTATCTCATTTGTGATATACTTCCAGGCAGTTTTCTTTGGCCAGATCTTGCTTGTTCTGTTACCAGAGTAATATAAACACATGTCAGAATTTTCATTAGAGCTATAACCAAGGCATATCTTGACTGGGCTCTGGCAGAGTGGCTCTGATCAGTACAGCTGTATGCAATTCCCTTCCAGTAAGTTATGAAACTTCTTATCTGTTGTTATTGGCTGCATGCACAGAGTCATTAGCAGGCCAAGACTGAGTGGTTTTTCTCTGCTGAAGAGGGAAGGTCTTGTACTGAGGAACACAGTTTGGCCTGCTTGATGCTCTTCAATATTTCATCACTCCCTGGCATCTCCCTTCTTCTTTATCTGGAGCTTGTTGTTTATTTTTTTCCTTGACACTTTTTCCCTAAGGCCAATAGGGTGAAGATCATCTTTGGATTCACCTTCAAGAACAAAAGCCATGGCAGCATCGTGCTGTACCATGATAACTGGCTCATCAGATCCTATGAGAAGGTGGACTGTCAAAGGAAAGTGAGGAGTTGGGCTTGTCTTTTACCCCTTTTAATCTGGGAGAGAGTGGGGCTTTGCCAAAAGCATCCCTGTCCTTTCTTCCATAATGTATGGTGTCCAGAGTCGAACACGGAGACAGTGTCCCTAGGGTCAGATCAGTGTGTGCATCTGCACAATGGGGATCTGTCCACCTTTTAGGTACTAAAGATATCCAGCTGCTGCTTGATACTGCTGTGGCTGAAGGTGCTACCCAAACTGGTAACTCACCTACAAAGCCAAAGCCAACGTTGGATGCTCATGTGGGGCCTCTAGCTAAGGGGTGCAGCAGAAGCAGGCAATGTCCTCACTCCAGGCACTGGCCCCTGCTCTCCTGGGGGTGCAGCACCTCACACTCGGAGAAAGCTGCAGCTGGGGCAATGGAACACATAGCCTGGGTTCTTTTATTATGGTATTAGCAGTTCTGGGGTGGGTGACACAGAAGGGCTGCTAAGGTGCCAATCTAAAGGCTGCAATCACAAATTTAAGTCAGGTTCTTGGGGAATGGGGTTGGGTTTGACCTGGTTGTTCTTGTGCTGCCTGTTGTGCCAGTGGGAGTTTCATAGATAGATTCATAGATATTAGGGGTTGGAAGGGACCTAGAAGATCATCTAGTCCAACCCCCCTGCCCGAGC
>JAOEGS010006012.1:0-11565 GCA_025447755.1 Corythornis vintsioides | reverse complement strand
CCCCCCCTGGATCTGTTCCTGGGTGACTTGGTCTGGGTGCCCCTGCTCTGGCAGGGGGGTTGCACTGGATGATCTTCCAGCTCCCTTCCAACCCCCTGACACTCTGTGATTCTGTGATTCTGTAAAAACACTTTCCCCAGGGCCCTGGGTACCTGGTACTGCCCATCACTCAGGTGTGCCAGCTGTGAGGATGCAAGAGGACAACTACCCTGGAAGAACCATAGATGGATGCTTGCCCATTGCAGCCCCATCTCCTCCAGCTCTCTGGGATGGAGATTCTCGAGGTGATGGAGGGGAAGCAAACCCCAAGTTAACACTCACTTGAGTGGTTGGTATCACTGAGGAAAGGGGGGAGCTCCCCCTGCAAGCAGACACCCCTGTGCTCCACACACTTCATCTTAGGAGCACAGGGCAAGAGCAGTTCAGGGAGAAAAGGGCTCTAAGAGTGGTAGGGTGAGTAGGTAG
The DNA here is from genome assembly GCA_025447755.1 of Corythornis vintsioides. Taxonomy (NCBI): domain Eukaryota; kingdom Metazoa; phylum Chordata; class Aves; order Coraciiformes; family Alcedinidae; genus Corythornis; species Corythornis vintsioides. Next base: position 11,100 of record JAOEGS010006012.1, on the reverse strand, counting down.
CACAAAGAAAACCAGAGAACACCTTTCCCAGTTGTTTGGAAAGCTTTCTCCTGGGAAAGGCCCTGCAAAGGAGACCCTTGCACGATCGCTGGGGGCACAGTACCACCTGCTGGCAACGGGACGGTAGCAGAGCGAGGGATGGGACACAGGGTGGAGACCCAGCTCTGCCAGTTTGTCCAGTCCTTCTCCGGAATTAGAGCTACTCAGTCAGTCCAGTTTCAAATATTTAGTTGTCAGTTCAGCCCTCAAAACCGAGCCACCCTGGCGAGGGAGGTGCTCCCCTCTCAGGCAGAATCTCTCGTGTCCAGGCTGCAGCGATTTTGCATCTGCAGAAGGAAGGTGATGGGAATCCCCAAACACAGCCCAGATTGCCCAGTCTGTGAGAGGGGTTTATAGGAATAGATTTTTTTTTTTAATAGCTGTTTCTTTGGCTTCTTATTAAGCTGTAGCTTAAATAGGAACGTTTTCAACTCCTCCCCTCTTCTTCACTTGTGTATTTATCAGTTCTTCCTACCTTCCCTCTCAGCCCAGTGTTCTGTTCTTTTCTAATCAGCACTGTGTTTAGCCTCTAAACCTCCCAGGCTCTACCTCACTTAAATATATTTGCCTAAGAAATGGCACATAATCGATTTGGGGTCGTCGGTAGCTCATTACCCCCCTCAGAACACTCAAGCCCAGCAGCCACATTCACACTTAGTTTCTGCTTAATCACTTTCTTGTCCCTGTGAGTTGCTGATTTGTCCCCTCAGTTATCTCAGGGCTCTTTCTGGAGCTGATTGCAAAAGAAAGCTCTGTGCACTTAGCTACTAGCCCACATCATGTGGCCAGGAAACTGTGGTTTAAAGCAAACCCAGAGGATCCAAAACACAGCTCCTGAAAGCATGTGTGGGTTCAAAGATGATCTAAGGACTTGATCCCACGCTTGGAACATGGTCCCACTGGTTGAGGATGGGGAAAGGGGCAGGGCAGTCCCCGTTTGGCTGCACTCCCTGGATTTTGTTTTCCTAAACCTGACTCATCTACCAAAATGCACTTGACTGATGGGATGTGTGTTATCACTGTGGAAAGAACAGTTTGTTTATACCTGCAAAACCATCAGCCTGTACCAGTGCAGCACCTGGGAGCTACAGACACACCTGGGCTAACTGGGAAAAGGCCCAAACTGATGACTATGGAGTTGTCACAAGAGACTTTGGGTAAGGCTCAGCTCACCTAAACTCAGACGTTGACAGTGCAGCACTTGGCCTGAGCAGGGATCTAATGCCCAGCCCATGCTGTGGCTGAAGGGTTTGGCTACCAGGCCACATGTGGGACTGAGACCAGATGTTCTCAGGGGAAGCTCCATGAGATGGTGTGAGCTTATGCAACAGTACAAAAGGAGGGGTCTGCTCTGCACATCTTTTATGCTTTCCAGCAAAGACTGTGTGCCCTGTGTCCCAGCTGGAACCAGCTTGGTGCCCAGAGCCCTCCAAGAACTAGTTCAGTTCACTGATCACACAGAATATGGGGAACAAAAAAAAAGAGTTTGTGCAAAATAGTGGTTTGAAGTGGTGTTGAGAGCAGAAGGAGGGTGAAGAAAGGAGGGGGACAGTGGTTCCTCTTTAGGCAGCAGTGAGCTCTTAGACTGCCTCAGTTTACCATGTGTTGCCAACCTCAGATTCCCCTGTTGGAGCTCAGCTACTCTATATGGACTGCTTGAATATTAATCATGATCAGCAGTTCTTTTCCATCCAAGATACCTCCTTGGAGGACTTTTCCTAGGACCTTATCAAGACTGACAGTGTTTTGGCATGACCAGGAGTGTGTGACCTCCCCTCTACCCTCCTGTTTCCTCCAAGGTGCAAGCACTGTCTTGACCCTGCTCTTCTCTCCTATCTAAGCATCATAGGCTGGTTTGGGTGGGAAGGGATTTTTAAAGATCATCTGGTCCAACCCCCCTGCAGGGAGCAGGGCCATCTGCACCCAGAGCAGGGTGCTCAGAACCCCAACAACCTCCCCTGCAATGGTGCCAGGGCTGGGGCAGCCACCACCTCTCTGGGCAGCCTGGGCCAGGCTCTGCCACCCTCAGCAGCAAAAATCTCTCCCTTCTCTTCAGTCTCAATCTCCCTCTTTTAATTCAAACCATCACCCCTGTCCTGTCCCAGCAGGCTCTACTAGAAGCAAATCATACAGATTCTTCAGGTTTAATTGTTCTCCTTCAGTCTCATCAGTGTTCCTGGATGAGCCAACACCAAGATGTCTCACTTCAGATTGGATCTGAAGAACATCTGATCACTCCATGTCCTTGTCCTGGATTGCTGCACAGACACAGAGTGGCAGGAACTTTCACCAGCAAAGTGGAAACCCAGGATGTCAGTTTATATCAGACTTGGATTTAGGTTGGAAAAGCCACCATAGAATGGTGAAGGTGGATGTGCTCACAGTGCAGTTCATAGCACACTGTCCTCTAGAGATTCCTGCTGATGCTTCTTGCTTTTATCTCTGTTCCTCTCACCTGAGGGTCCACAGGGCCATTGGAGTCCTCACCAGGGTCCTCCCACCACCATAGGTGACCATGGACCCAGCTCCTGGACCCTGACCCTGTTGCCTCTCCAGACAAGACTGCAGTAGGAAACCCCCACCAGCTCCTTGGATGCCATCAAGGAGCAGTAGGCATTTCCAGAGGAATTTCATCAGGTTCCCTTCTGCTTTTCTTCTCTCCAAGTCTTGCATCTTTCTGATCCTTTGACACATCCCTTGTTTACATTTTTGCCACCTCTGTAATTTGGATTTGTTACCCAATTTTCCCACTTTTCCTGGGGGAAGTACAAAACACAATATGCATGTAGAGACTCTTCTCTTCAAAAGTTTCCCTAGACACCAAGAATTTGCAGCTTAGGGACTTCCCCAGCCCTAGATGGTGTTGATGGTTTCAGTGGTAGCTTTCTGGATTTTTTTCTTCCATAAATCCACACACTTTCTCCTTAAGCTGCATACAAACATTTGTCTCCTGACATGGTGCAGCCTGCAGACCCACAGCCCCTGGTGACACCATCTTGGTTGTGTGAAGAATGACATCCAGTGTGCTGTTTGTTTCTTTTTTTTATTGCCACCATCTAGCTTAATTTGAATCCCCAATAACTGCAAGTTCTTGTCCATCCTCTATCAGCCACCTGGCCTGGAAGACCTCTACTGTGTCCCCAGCAGTTGTCTCTTTTCCAGACTGAAGAATCCCAGCCCACTCAGCAGCTACAGATTCCTTTCTCTGTCTCTAATTGTCCAAACCTTCTCTAGTTCTACTGCACCCCTGTTGGAGATGGAGGATGGATGACCTGTGGCTGGGTCTAAACCTAGAGCACTATGAAATCAAACTGCTCACAGACAACAGTTGCTGTTTCTTGCCATTCCTGCTGGCATGAGCTGAAGAAGAAGATCAACCATCTAGGTATGTAATCAGTGGAGTGTTAGTAAAACTGCAGAGCAATGCTTAGATCAAGAAGTACAGAAGCAGTCAGTGCTCCAGAATATTGCCTGTGATGAGCTGAGCACTTACTCTTTGCCTCTAGCTGGTGGAAAAAGCACCATTTTCACAAGATAATGCAACACACTGGGGCATGGGAGGGGAAATCTGTCTTATGATAGGATTTCTACACTGTGAAAGTCTACATCTGAGCTAATTCACCATTTCTTTTTGTGGACAATAAGTTTCCAATACACAACAAGTGTTTAATTAATTAAGTGCAGCCTTCCAAAAAAGACTAATCTAAAATCTCCTGGGTGGTCATCACGGAGAACACAGTATCAGGAATTACTGCTAGAGACCAGGACTGAAACATAGCAGGAACACACTTTGTTCTGCTCTCCTCATTGTCAGTGAAGACCCAGGAGAATCAGAGCAGGTAGTGGGAAATGTGATGAAGACAAAGGTACTGAGTGATGACCATGCTAAAGGATGATCTCAGGATAATAGGAACCACTTGGCTGACATGCCTTGCTCCTAATTTTTGTTGTGTCTAAATTAGAGGACATGGCTTGATGGTCTCTCACCCCATCCAACACTTCTCTTTGTCTGTCTTGTTATTCAGTTTCAGGTGCTTGAAAACCTTTGTGCTGGCCCATCTCAAAGCTTTGTTCTGTTCAGAAATGAAGGAGCTTTTGTTTTGTGGGCTAAGACACATTCACAAACGTGGTCATTTCATGGGGTCCTGGACACCTTCTGCAAAGCAGGAGACCTCCTGCAGGGCTCTCTAATGAAGGTAGGGCTGTATGGACTAATTTACAGCTTAGATGAAGATTGGTGTAGGTTTTGTAAAGCCCTTGGGTGTGAAAGTGTGAGTTGGTTTTGCCAATGCACGTGATCAATGAGTATCAGGACAGCAAATAGAACAAGCAGTATAAAAAAATCAGCTCTGAAAATAATTTAACTGGAGACAGATCTACAATGACAAGTCCTGAAGCATCTCTACCAAGAACTGGGGTAAAGCAAAGTGGCAGGACAGAAAACAACTGTTCTTCTGTCTCCAGCCCTTTGCAGGTTTTGCTGGTTCTGTGACAAAGCCTCTGCCTGGCCTTGCACTGTGCAGTGGAATGAGTGGAGCAGCAGAACAGTCTTCTCACCCACTCTGGTACACCCTCTCTTGTACTCGTGCTGCCCCACTGCTTTCACCAATTTTCCCTTCCCCTGATGTGTTAAGCCCTTTTCTGAAGCTCTCATCACATCTGAGCCTCAAGCCCTGCCTTTGGCAAAGCCTCTTCCATTCCTGTTGTCAACACAAGGCTGTCGCCATGGTGCTGTCACCCATATTCCTGCTCTTGCTCCTGCTTCATGTCCACCTCCTCCAGGTCTGCTCAGTGTCTCTCCTGACACCTTCTCTGCTTCAGATATCAACTCACTCTTCACTTTATCCTTCCTCAGACCCAGCTCCTCACTGATCAATCAAACTCCCATAGGTTCGTTGCATTTTTCATCAAGAGCATCTCTACAAATGTACTTCTCACTCCTTGCATGAAACATCTTCCCTCCCCATGGATTTATACATGAGCATGTGACAATCTTCTGCTGGCACTTCACCTGCATCTGGTCAGTCCTTTTCATCCTTCCTCAGCAGGTCTCTGTGGGATTTAGGTCTCCAACCTCTATCAGACTTCATGGCATTCCTGGGAAGCTGTCCATTGGACTTCCATGTATTGGACTTTGAAGAAATTACTAGAGGCACCCCATCTGCCAGAGCTTTCTCCACCACCCCTCTGATCTGTTGCTGCATGAACTCTGCTCTGCCCACCAGTGTTCACGAGTGGACTTCCCTAAGCCAGTTCACTTGGTCTGAAGCAGGACAAGGAACAAACACCCAGGCAGCTTCTCTGATACACTGAGGGCTATGAGCAGTGCTGAGCATCTTAGTGGCTTCTCTGACAATCTGGGAGAAGGGACCTGAACTACTTTGTACTCCAGGGTTTGGGACTCTGGTGCACCTGAATTTGGAGAGCAAGTCCCAGCAGGAGGACTGAAGAGGCTGCACTGTAGCCACCTTTGCCAAAGACATTGATTGTGAAATGGATGAGCGTGGCATGTTCTCCATGTTGTACTCCATGTGTTTCCACTCTCACTTTTGGCTGGTGGCTGCCTTCTTCCTGAACTGATCCCATATCTGGTGGTGCCTGGCTGGGGACATCATGGCACTGTGGCTGAAGATGGCATCTGAGGAATATTCCCAGGTGCAGAACTGCATTTGCTGATGTGCTCTCAGCACTAGTACCCGTGTTTCCGTGGTACCCAGGCTTATATCATGTGAATCACATCATGTCAGCAAGAAGTCAGTCAAGAAATGAGAAGGTTTTCAAAGGCAAACCCCCATTCCCAGTCATTCCTATGCAATTTGGTGAAAAATAGCATCAAAAGACATTCTTATGCCAACAGCTTTGAACAGGGGTAACAAAATCAGCAAGTGCCTGTGTCACACCTGGCTAGAGCAGGAAAGGAAAAAGATTCTCAGAGGGGCAGCCAAGGTGGAACTTCACTGCTCTTTGAATGTCTGGGCAGCAAAGGTGAAGATACGAGGCTGCAGCAGAGCAGGTTCAGAGGGAAGGCCATGGGGAGTCAGTAGTGTCCTGGGACAGTGAGAAGTACCAGATGTTGGGAGCTCTGTAAAGGGCAAAGACAGTTGGGTTGCCCTTCTACACCTCATTTTTCATGGTATCTGAAACTGACACCTTACCCCCTTCATGAAGCTTTTCTGACATGTAGTTTTCTCTTCTTACTGTAGTAGGACTGGTGTAAGATACTGACTGTCCATGTTGCTCCTGCTTAGTCCTTCTAGAAATCACCAGTACTTGCAGCAGGGCTGTGCAGGAGGAGGTGGGACAGCCCATCTATGTCACCCAGACACATGGTTATAGAGAAGCTCTGCCCTGGGAATGTGCCATGAGGAGCCCCTGTGTAGGAAAACAGGAATAAGAAGCCCAAGGACATAGTGTAGAACAACATTAGCCTTAGCAGAGAACGGGTCTCAGTGGTACCCTCCCCATCATGAGACATTTGAGGAAAGTGCTGCAGGGAGGAGACCAGTTACAGATTCTTCTGGAGTCCTTTCAGAGTCACCCAGCAGTGCTGCACTTCACAGCCTTGCACACACCTCGATGCTGTTTGCAAAGCAAACCCCCAGATACCAACCTCAAGGAGCAGGATGTGACATGCAGCTGTGCACCAACAGCTTGGCAGAGTTGCCATTCCCATTTACTGCCTGGGTGGACTGGTTCCATGGGGCTATCTGCTTACCTAGAGCCCTACCACGCGTGTGTCTCCATAGCTCTGTGATTTGATGGGAGTGTTTTCAGAACATGGGGGTTGCACCATCCTACCATTTGTCCCACTTGTCACTATTGAGTTCTGGAAATCTGTCACTGAGTTCCTCTATGAAAGTTTGTGTCATTGCCCTTGGGAGGATCAGTGTGGACACTGAACAGCTTTTCCCCTGTGGGGTTGTGCATCCACAAGACAAGTGTGCAGAGAGGTGTGGGGTTCTGCATCCTTGCATGTCTGCAAGGCTTGGCTGGAAAAAGTCACAACCATCCTCATCTAGATTTGACAACCTGTCCTGGGACAGGAGGTTGGTCTAGACACTTCCAAAGTGTCCTTCCCACCACCATGGCTATGAGATGTCTGCTTGTGCAATGCATGTTTGGCTGATGTGTCTGTGGGACTGTCCACGTGTTGGGATCTACCTGCTATGTCCATGAACATTATTGCCACTGGCAGCAAGTCCAAGCAGAAGCAGGAATGCATTAGGTGAACACTGCCTGCCTGGGCACAGCAGGTGCCTCTTCATCTTTTCCTTAACACATCAGTTTACATCCCTGCATCTGTGTGACAGTCAAAGGCAGCAGGGAGGCCTGGGAGGGGGACATTACCCTGCAGCACCCACCGTCATTACTCCAGTTAGAATCACAGAATCGTTTAGGTTGGAAAAGACCTTTAACCTCCTGAAATCCAACCCATAACCCAGCACCGCCAGGTCCATATGGCAACGTCGAGCATCCCGAAGCCTTCTGTGGAGACTGCCGCGGTCTGCGAGCCCGCAGAGCCCCGGGGGCTGCCCTCGAAACCCACAGGGATGGAGGGACGCAATGGGACGCGACCCGGCACGGAACGCCCGAGGGCTCGGGGGGGCCGGCGGGTCCCCAGGGAGCCCCGGGGGTGCCCGGCGCCGTCCGCCCCGGCGTGGCCGGCGGCTGTGGGACGGGACGGGCCGGGACGGGCCGGGAGGAGGGGGCCGCCCCGCCTCTCGCTTAAAGAGCCGGGGCTCCGGGCGGCCTCTCAGCGAGTGCGGAGCGGCACCTCCCGGCACGATGCTCTCCGCCGCCGCCCTGAGCCGCATCCCGCTCCTCATCCTCCTCCTCCTCCTGCCGCCCGCCGCCGCCTACTTCGGGTCAGCGCCGCCCGCGGGGCTCGGCCCTTGGCACCGCCTCCGCCACCGGGGAGGGAGCGCGCAGGGGCCGCGGGGCAGCACCGGGAGCTGCGGGAGGGAGCGCGCAAAGTCCGCGGGACAGCGCCGAGGGATCCCCGGGAGGGAGCGCGCAGGGACCGCGGGGCAGGGCTGGGGGAAACCCGGGAAGACAGAGCCCAGTATCCGCGGGGCACAGCCAAGGAACCCCGGGATGGAGCGCTCGGGATCTGCGGGGCAGAGCAGGGGACTCCGGGATGGGGAGCGCTCCGTATCCCCGCGGCAGCGCCGGGAAACCCCGGGCGGAGAGCGCGGGTTCTCCGGGGATGCTCCGCAGCGAGGAGACGCGGAGGCTCCGCGGGGCTCTTGGGGAAGGTCCCGCTCAGACCCGGGGCAGTGCGGGTGGGGGTCCTGACCGGGCCGCGCACCTGCAGCCTCCGGAGCATCCCCGCAGCCTCCGGAACGGCCCCCGGAGCGCTGCGACCGGTGGAGAGTTGTTGGGGAGAGGGGTGGGAGGAAGGGGAGGGGGTGCTGAGTGTCGGGAGGAGCTCTTGTCGTGCCCCTGGGCACCACGGTCAAAATAGGCAAGGGAAAAGTCAACGTGTGCAGAAGTGGGATGGAGAAACGGGGTGGAAGATGCTGTTAGCTGGGAGCAACAGGGAGAGAACCTGGTTTGCTTATAATCCTTGAACTCGGTTCCACTTCTGCTCAGGATGTGAATTACCCCCCGGATAGTTGCTGGTGTTGATACCTCTCTCCTTCTGCTGCCCTAGAGGGAAGAAGGGGGGAGGAAGGGGCTGGAAGAAGGACCCAGGGCTTGGCAGAGGACTGTGGGTGACCTGTGGGTGCTATGGGGCTCCAGGGGTGGCAGGGGCTTAAAGTGAGCCCAGGGCCAAAGGGTGTGCCTGGGCACAGAGAGGCTGAGCAGGATCACTTGGGCACAATTGTCCCTGGGTGAATGTCCTCCCCTCACATTTTGGTTTTGTTTGGATTAAAGGCCAATATGGGTTTTAACAGGTTGGGTTAATGCAGAATTTCCCACGAATAAGTGTTTGGGTTTGTTTTCTGAACAAGCTGCTTCTCAGGCAGGTTTTCTCAGATCTAACCAGAGCTGTTAGTGCCCTTATCACAGTTAGTGTGGAAGAGACACAAACTTTAAGATGCTCAGGCAGTGCTGTGGGTGATTGTGACACTCAGGTTAGATCTGTGCTGACTTATGCTCTCTACTGATCCTCCTGTCACGTGCTAGATGCTTCTTCCTATATGTGCTTGCAAGTGTCTGCTGGCTTGGTACCACTTCCCTAGGACAATGATTGATATTTTATTCCTGAAAACATCTGGATGTTGAATTTCTTAATTGTATTGTTTAGCCTAACCCACATCTGAGCACCTGCTGACAGCAAGGACTCTGCCCTTCTCAGCCATTCATAACAGAGCTGGGGTGCTGTGTTTGACTTTGCAGTTGCAGGGGCACGTGCACATGGTTTGACTTGGTGGAGTGAAGGTTTTTGTGCTCCCCTTTCAGACAGCTAAGGTGAAGCAGTGACTATTTGATGAGCTGGACTCTCCTGTTAAAGCAACCTGGATGATTGCTCATTTTGTGACAATGATCTGTTTGGTATGAGCTGCTTCTGGGGCATGTGGAATCTGTGTGTGCTGCCTCTTGACAATGCACAGCTCTGGCTCTGAGGCTGTAGTGTCACTTTTTAATTTATTTCTTTATCCCCTTGATGGATTTAGAGCCAAATTGTTTTCACTGGGGCCCAGTGGTAGGACGAGGAACAATGGGCACAAACTGGAACACAGAAAGTTCCACTTAAACATGAGGAGAAACTTATTTTCTTCTGAGGATGATGGAGCTCTGGAACAGGCTGCCCAGAGAGGTTGGGAAGTCTTCTCTGGAGACTCTCAAAACTTGCCTGGACGTGTTCCTGTGCAACCTGCTCGAGGTGAACCTGCTTTGGCATGCAGATGATCTCCAGAGGTCCCTTCCAATCCCTACCAGTCTGTGATTCTGTGATACTTTTGCATCCTGCCTATTCTCACCTCTTCACTTAAAAATGACAAGAAAGAAACCAAGAAAGAAACGAAAGGGTAAGAATTCAGTGAGTGTTTGGTGGTGATTGATAACACGGTATGTGGGTGCTTTCAAATCCAAATTGGAGCCAATAGACTGTAGAGAAACTTGAATATTTTAGAAGTCTTGATGTAAATGGCTGATATGGCTCTGCTTGGCAGAAAAGCAATCTCACATCCCAATTACTGCTGAATAGAAGTGGACTTCAGTCATCTACATTTTACTATATAAAAGAGACTTAGGCACACGAGACAGGTCTTTGCTTTCCACTTAATTGAGAAAACCTGCAAGGATGTGGTAAAAGTAAAGGAGGCTTTTAGGTGGCTACCTGTGGAGAGAGGCTCTGAGCCCTTTCCGTGGTGTACAGTGACAAAGGTGAAGTATCTCTGGTTGAGAGAGGGAAAGAAAACACCAAGTCTGATTCCATCAGGGAAAAGGTAACTACAGCAAAGGGGTCCACAGGCCTGGGAAAGATGGAGATCCTCCATCTATAAATGTACAAAAAGTCTTGCCAGAGTGAACACAGCTTTACAATGGAGAAATAAAATAGAATCAGAATTCTTTGGGTTAGAAGGGACCTTAAAGATCCCCCAGTTCCAACCCCTGTCTATGGGCAGGGATACCTGCCACTAGACTGGATTGCTCAAAGTCCCACCTTGAAACACTTCCAGGTAGGGACCATCCACAACTTCTCTGGACAACCCATTCCAGAATAATTTCTTCCTAATATCTAATCTAAAACGTCTTCTTTCAGTTCAAAGCCATTACCCCTTATTCTATCACTACGTGCTCATAAAGAAAGTCCCTCTCCTCTTTCCTCTAGTACTGAAAGGCTGCAAGGTCTCCATGGAGCCATCTCCAAGCTAAACCACCCCAACTGTCTCAGCCAGGCCACACAGCAGAGATGTCCACACTCAGATCATCTTCACGGCCTCCTCTGGACCCACTTGAGCAAGCCCATGTCTTTTTTATGCTGAGGACCAGCTCAGAAGACCACACTCCCAGTGTCTGGGGTGGTCAGGTTTTCTGAGTGTAGAGAGGATGGAGCCAGACTTTTCTCAATGTCATCCAATGACAGGACGAGAGGCAATGGGTGCAAACTGG
>JAOEGS010006011.1:11502-33587 GCA_025447755.1 Corythornis vintsioides | reverse complement strand
TTACTCTAAACCTCTTGTGCTCCAGTTTGCACCCATTGCCTCTCGTCCTGTCATTGGATGACATGGAGAAAAGTCTGACTCCATCTTCCCTACTCTCATTTGCCAAGTACTCACATCCAATTTATGGAAAGTTATTTCTGAGCAATATAAATGTAGGAAATCCCTTTTGTTGAGACATGGTATTAATTGTGTTAGTGCCTAAATCTCCATGCCCTTATACCAACAAGCTATACTGTTTCAGTGTCTATAGTCAGCTCCTAAAAATACACTATCTTCTGACAGATTTCCTGCCTCAGAGGAGATGGGGTAGCCTGGTTCTTTAACAATCCACTGTCACTCCAGCATTCTTTCTTACTGCACTTCCCCCTCCTATTGCCTACACCTTTGCATGTTTAACACTAGATATGTGGAAAGAGTGGTGTGGGAACTGCCTCCTTGTGCGTGTCAATACAACTCACAGCAGTAGCTCCAGGGATGCCAGTACAGGTCAGGATCAAATAAAGGCATTGCTTAGCATTTATGTGAGTTTATTCCCAGATTAGGAGCAATAAGTACTTTTAGTAATCTCCATTAGTAGCAGCCAGGTCTGTCTTTTGCTATCCACAATGCTACATTACAAAAAGGAGGGTGGCACACAGCTTCCACATGGGCATCCCACCTCATATATAGCCATAACTAGTCCTCCATGCCCACCCACATCAGTTGTTCATTCTTCTGCCTTACAGCATGGAAGTGTTTAATCAGCACTGAGACAAAAGCAGGGAGGGTACAGGTACACCACCAAAGTATCTCGGTGCTGGACATGATCCTTTCATTATGGCAAAGACTGTTCTAACAAGGATCACCTCCACACCTTGGAGGCATGTCCACTGTTTACTGCAAAAGAAGTGTATTGTATCATTTATCAATCATATGGTATCATATGGTATCATATAATCTCTCCTCTCCAGCATATATCTATTTGGTCTCCTATTTACACAGCTATTACCAGTCCAAAGTAATTTACTATGTATGTAAACCTGCATGGACACTGTTGCATGACAGCATAGGGATTTTTATCATTATTTACTCAACATTTTGTTTTACCTGTCTCTATGAAAGTAGGTCTACTGAAATGCAGCTGAACCTCCCTCAATCTGTCTCTGGGCCTCACTTACCCTCCCTTTGTTCTACTACAGACCTAGCCCCACATATTTGTCTATCAAACATCTGGTGGGGTCATCCCAGTCCCACAATTGATCCTGCTCAGGCAGGGGGTTGGACTAGATGATCTTCTAGGTCCCTTCCAACCCCTAATATCTATGAATCTATGAATCCCAGTCCCACAATGTAATCAGGCAGAGAGAAAATCTCCTATGGAGAGTAAGTAAGAAGAGTAGGTTAATTAAGTGCAAATGAATCACCCAGAAATCTGTCCCCAAACTGTTGCACCTGGAACTGTATATGAATATTTTCCAAAGGTTATTCCGTTTGGTCTTTATTGACTTGATTTTGGTGTTTGGGAAAAATCTTTCTGAATAAGACCTGCCAACACAATGACTCCAGAAGTGACAGGGCTGCCATGTCCTGGATCTGAGCTAATGCAACACACCATGCAGTGGACCTGAACATGTGCAGCAAGACTGACACATTCCAGAGCCATGGACACTATCTCTTGGCACATGTTACCTCTGTATCACCTGTGCAATGACTTGATGCCTACAGAAATATTCTTTACTGTGGGTTTTCCAGGAACACAGTGGTTCATCACATACAAACACGAAAATGCTAGGAAATTAATTACACTTAAAAGCACTGCTCCTTCAGTAAAACATTTAGGCCAGGAAGGTCATGTATGATCACCTTTGGAAAAAAACCTGCTTGGCTTATTTACTGTACAGATCATACCTCAACTGGTGAAGACCCAGAAATTGTCAGGGGTCTGTTTGTAATTCTATTCCAGTTTATACGATCAGATGCCTGGCGCCCAGTAGCACAGTGGGAACCACACTCATATCTGCAAAGGATCTGACAACTGAATGCAAAGGTCTGGAGAGCATCGATTCCAACACTGAAAGAGTAGCTTTCTCCAGACCAGTGTAATGTTGATCCTCCCTGGTAAGCAGGCCAATTTGTGCCAAATATGGTGATGACTTTTCTCTCCTGTGTTGAGACCACCCACTCACTAGGCACAGGGCACTGCACATTAGCTGTAATAGAAAGATTTTAACCTCAGCAAATGACAACCAGAAAGTGACAGACACATTTTCTTATTACCAGCCTTCTTAAGACTGAACAGGCAATTATTTCCTTGAGACCACTTCTGTGTATGAAATTATATGGACTATTTCCAGAAAGAAATGACAACTCAGTAAGCTGGGTGTGTAAGCTGGGGTACCTCTGTCCCCAGCCCACAGACTGGTCTCACTAACCTTGCAGTGGTATTGACAGACTCCAGAAATAGCCATGGACAGTGTTTTCTTACTAGAAGTCAGCTCTGGATCGTATCAGTGGGGGAGGTGAATTAAAATGAATTAAAATGACAAGGGGAGACATATAGAGGGGTCTGATACCTCTCTATGCACAGTCCCCCACGGTGGTACTGTACTATGCCCAGCACACAGCACCTCATAAATACATGAGTGATCATTTTTAAAGCTAAAACTAGGGGCACCTGACACCTTTTGAGCTTCCCACCTCTTTAATATTCCTCCTCACATTTCTTCACTGTTAAATGAACATAATGACTTCCTCAATGTTTCCTTTTTCCCAATTCTTTCTTACAGTTCTAATTTCATTTTAATGCAAGGGCACCAATCCTAGTTTATGTCATAATAGATGGACAACAATAGTGCAATTTAACTAAAATAATATGCTAAACAGTGCTACATGTTGACGGAGTCATGATGGATAAAATTTGGAGTGTTTTGGTGGTTTATATCTTCAAAGAAGATCTGGCAAGTGTACAAAGTGACAAATGTATTTAAGAATCTATGCCATTCAAATGGTACTACCACATGTCTGTTTGGGATTTTTCCCATCTAAATGTGGGAATATGGGCACGGAATCACTTGCATACTGTGTTCTTCTAACATAAAGTGGGGCGTTTCAGAGGGTGTATCAGTGGCACCCAATCTCACCAGATACACATGGCAAAGGAGACAGCTGAAATAAGTGCACATTATGTGTGCCAGGCAGTCTTTATTTATTTCTTTCATGCAAAAAGGAGAAGATCGTGCTCAAAACATTTTCACTGGGAATTTATATCAGCATAAGAAAGCGAAAAATGTGTCATCTGCATTTCAAGGAATTGCAAGTCCCTATCCTAGCTGAAGTCACCAGCAATTACGATACAAAGAGATCAGATCCTGATGTGAGCAACAATGATGTAAAAAAGCACTACTTCACATCATTTTGACTGAATTATTCTGCATTTACTCCAGTTTCACTAAGATGGAAGCTGGCTCAGGGTCTTTACATAATCTATACATTTTTGTGCCTTTTTCTCCTTTTATTTGTCACAATAAACCACCTCCTTTGTGGATTATTTTTTATTTGTGGAATGTATTCATATTCTCGGAGTCCATCTGCTAAAAGTATCCTATTTAAAAGAAGATGGCATCATTAGCTACCCTCTCTTGCTATAAAGAAAGGAGCAGTTCCCATATTTTTACCCAGTTCAGTGGCTCAGTGGATGCACTAATCTTGCTGAACACTTCAGTTTAGATGGTATATCAATGAGGCATTCAAACAGAGCAGTTTATACACAAAAATTCTGTCTGCTTTGTAAAAGATTATCCTTTTATAAACACTCTGCGGAAAACATAAAAGCAAATAGGGGACAGCACATAGGACAGGAAAGATGTTAGAAGGGAGATTAATACTGAATGGGTCGAAATGAATGGTGCTTACCAAAACGAGGTCCAGATACTTTGGCTGCAGTGAAACATAAATAATGGGAATGACACATCGTTTATTCGGGATAATGAGTTGATCCGAAGTAGGGGCCTAGAACAAGAGATTAAAGATTAAATATCCATCTCCTGATGAATATCAGTAGCAAACTTTAACCTTTTCCTTCCAAAAGCACAATTTCTTCGAACAATCATGTCAGCATAACACAGTGAAGAAATGGGCTAAAGCAAACTTAAATCACATTTTTCTCTTATCCTGTAAGAAAACATCACTTCACATTTTAAGACAGAGAATTGTCTTTTTATTTCCAGGCTTGTAACTCTTTTGGAATAATTTTTATGAGAACACAAAGATTTCGCTTGATGTTTTGTATTGGAAAAATCTGGCTTTAGTGTTTATTGCTTACATTTTAGTTCTCTGCAATAATTGAAGAACATACCCATCCTGAACATTCACTTGGGTGGAGAGATAATGACAAAAAGCAGCCTGCTGGAAAAGCACAGCATACCACATGCTGAATTAGAGTCTTGAATGCAAGGAGGACTTGGAAGGTGTCACAAGCTTTGGATCAGGAAGGGCTGGAAGTATAGCAAAGGGGGGAAAGGCACAGACAACTGGGGACAGCAGGCTGACTGTACTGCAGTGTTGGCAACTCGTCCAAGCTGGTCAATTAGTGGTCCTTCTAGCTCAAGATGCTGTACTGCAACTGAGGCAGAAGACATAGGACAAGTGGGAATCTGGATAGCTGTGGCTTGCCCAGAACTTGGAACAGAGCAGCTGCTGAATGCACGCAGCCAGCCAAGCCCTGCATTGTGGTTTTGTTGCTGATGGCTGCCTCCTGAAAGAGGGATAAAACTGGGGACAGGGGGAGGAGGGAAGAGGAGGCGAGACTTTCAAATGACATTTAGAAAAGAGCCAGGCTGGGAGGCAAGGGTGAGTTCAGCATGCTTTCACCTGCCTGTGGAAAGAGGCTCGCAAGTGAAAGGAGTTTGTGGTTTCGTTCTACTCTCTAGGGAATGTGTTGTCCCAGTGCCAAACCAGTGTGCATGTACAGTTGGCAGTTTCTCCACAGAAGCAGCCTAGGACTAGGAGCTGTGGAAAAGTATCAATTTTTACTTGGTAAATATTTGCATGCAAAACCAGATATCCCCATAGGTTTCTGTGAGCCTCTGTGAATTTGTAAAAAGGAAGGATTTTTTTTTTATTTGTGCTGTGGGAGTGTGTATGCATGGATGAACAGTTCCAGTGAGGACATAGTCCTGGGGGGTGAGCTCATTGGAGTGATACCTTGAAGGACGCTGAAAATGTTTCACAGGGCAGGCTCCATATTTTGCAAAACTCACATGCTGGCAACAGAACAAAAATATCACTATTTAACACTGTCCCTTTTCAGCAAGAAACAGAGAGGATTTGCAGTGTTTCCCACCTCTTCTGGGTCAGAGACCCAAGTTGTATCAGGCACCTGTATCAGGCTGTGCTGTGACAACATCACTCTAGTGCCCACATCCTAAAACCTTCTGAAGACCTGAAAGACCTCCTGAAACCTTCTGCTGCTGTATAACAGGAAATGGGATCACAAGTTTCAGGAAGGACAAATAAATGCAGATGAAGGAAGAAGACTTGGGGTGCTGGACCAGTAAGAGGAGGCAGAGCTAACAAATCAATAGCAAGGGTGTGAAAACAAGACATATGGCCAGTTATCATCATGGTTCAGCCAGGATCAGTCTCTGTAGCATTTGGCTATCTTAGGTGGTCCCATGTTGGAAAAGAGGTCAGGTTTTCCACCACTGGTTGTGATGGTGAGGGGAAGGGGAGGTCCCTCTCAGTGCCAAAGCAGCACCAGCCTTTGCTCTGGGGAACCAAAGTGCTGCTCTCCAGGGACACAGAACACCATGCTTGGCTAAGTTGCTCTGCCTGTTTTCAGCACCCTGCACTGGTTTCCAGCCAGACAGGCTTTTATCCTTGAGATATGAGCAGCAACTTCCCTTTTATTCAGAAAGAAGCAGCCATTTTCGAGCATTATCACAGTGCTGATAATACATATTACAAACAGCAGAGCTGTGAAGGGATGCCAGAGCCTGGCTGCTGGCTGGTGCCTAACCTTAGGAAATCCCACACAACTATGCCACACTACAGCATGCTGGCCTGTATAATGGGGATTAACCTGCCTGGGCACGAGTGGCATTGCAGGAGGGGCATTTTCCCTCCTGTCATGCATGCTCCTCCTCTCAGAGGACTAAGGAGCAGTTCACATAGCAAAAGACATTCCCCATAAGGTCTGCAGGAGATATTCAAGGAATCCTACAAGGAAAGTTGTTGTAGCTATGCTCAGAGCAACACAAGTCCAATGTGGAGGGGAGAAAATGGCCTCAAAGGCCCTCCTTGTAACATAAAACAGCAGCCTCAAGGCTCTCAGTGTCCTTCACAGCCCTTCCTGGGGAGGAAAAAGGTGTTACTGGGCATGCCTGCCTCACCTCACTGCTGAGAAGGAGGAACAGCTCCCAGCTGACTCTAGTATGGGCAATGGGCTCTTGTACTTAGAATGTATTTGTGACAATTTAAAATTAGCCCTTAATAACATGAAGATGGTGATCAGAACAGCATGAGACAGAGAAAAGCCTATTCCAGAAGTATACCCAAATACGGCAAGTATAAATGAGCTTTCCAGGGTTGCTCTCAATATCTAAGTGGAAGGTAAATTTGTGAATTAGAATCACAACAATTTTTATTCACAGATAACTATCCGCTTGAACATCTGAGTATGTATAAGAATGAAGGGTTTGGGCTGTAAAATTATTTGGATGCTTCCCTATGAAAAACGGAGTTTCTCTATGAAACTCCAGGAAAAAAAGCACAAATTCCTTGCAAAACTGTTCTGTTAGGAACCAAAACTCAGGTGTTCACAGCCTGACTTGTTTAAGAGAACTACACCTTAAAACATCTGTGAATAAATCTGTGGAAACAGACATGAGTTTTCCTAGCAAATAGCCATAGCTCCCATATCTGCTGTGCAGCTTGTCAGTCCAGTGCTCTCCTCCTCACAGAGGAGGACAGATGTGTTGACAGGTCAAGGTACTTGCAACCATCCAACTGCTCCTCTACAGCCACCTCCAGTACAGCACTCCGTGGCCTGAGTTTGCTGCATAATCCACAGAGGGAAAATGGGGCACCATTCACCTCATCCTAACAGCTGAGATGAATCCAAAAAAAAAAAATTTAAAAAAAATCCACTCTTCTTTGGTTAGTTGAATCTCATCCATATGATATTTTAATAGGAGCATGTAACTAATGATGTAGGTATTGATATTGAGCCTGTGTTTTTACAGGTGTGACTGATGTATTCTATCCTCACAGATTCTGATTCCAATCAGCATGTCTTTTTTTTTTATAGAGCAATCCTTTGAGGAAACAGAAGTGGTTTAACACTGCTGATGTGAGTTTACTAAATGTATGCTACCCATTTAGTATCCAGAAGAGCTTGAGCTGGGCAAAACTATCAGAAGGATAATTCTCTTCCATCATCGGGCAGGAAGTTTAGAGCCTGTCGGAGACCTTTGGGCATTGAACCTGAATCCACATGTCACCCTAAGCAGTCATGGACACTGAGACCAATTTGGAATTTGGATTTAAGTCCATTAACTGGTATTAGTAGACAGACCTTACCTAGGCTATTCCAGGATGAATACAGTCCCTTTCTATACCTGGTGCAGTTCAGGGAGTGGGTCAAGAGCACCTTGTGGAACCTGATACTGGGGCAGCTGACAAGGTCCTGAGGTGAAAGGCTTGGCTGTCCTACAGTGAAAGGTTTGGCAGCCAGCAGCAGAGCATGTGGGGCTGTGAAGGCATGAAGGCAGGCTGCCCCTCTTACTGCCCCTTGGGGGCCATGCAACACCCTCTCTGCCATTCCTTTCACATCAAAGGAGCCTTCCAGAGGCCCTAGTGATGGGCAAGGCAGGGGGATACAAGAGCAACATAAAGCTGCCTGAGCAGGGTTAGCAGTATGCTTTCATATGGTCTTGGATTGTACCTTTCCACAAACCAGCTGTACCTCTCCAATACTGGGCAAAGCTCAGAAACGCATCTTTCTGGAGATTATTTCCATCTGCACATCACAAAGGATATATTGATTCAGCTACACTCCTGAGATCAGAGTGGAAACACTGTATAGCCGGGAAGCAGACACATGTGCTGCTTATCAAAGCTATACATACGGTACAAAAGATACCAGTGTGGAGAGCAACTGGCTATATTTGCACCAGCACATGACCTGTTCTGTAATTCTCTAAAACAAAAGAAAAGGAAGCGCTGAATGCTACTGTTCCTAGGCCATGCAAATGGCGTGTCAGGAGCACATCAAATGCAGCTGAACTCACAGACATGAGGACTCTTAAGTAGTTGATTTGCTGTAGCTGTCAAAGATTCCCCCCCCTGCCCCCCCCCACATATTTGCTTTATTTGTATTCCTTGGAGCTGCAGAGATATGTTAGAATTGACACAATGGGAAAGGATATGCCAAGAGATGTACCAAAAGGAGAAGTTGTGTCTCTTTCAGAGATAAGTGCAAAGTGGAACATGTCACCAGAGGAAAGCTATATTGTCCCTGACATGGTCTTTCAACTATCCACAACGAGGACAAGTTACCTATTCCTCAAAATTCACAGCATCTGAGTTTGTAGAGTGACATAAGGAAGCTCAAAAACTACAAAGCAAGAAAGTCAATTACCTAGATCGTGGTGTGCCACTCTATGCTGGCATTGTACATACCTCAAACTGGTTTGGGAATTATCAGTATAATGATCATCTGTGGAGGAAGAGAGGTCACTCGGGTCTCTTGCAGCATTAATCTTGCCTGGTTGTCTCCTGGATAATGGAGACTAGGCAACATTACTAGAGGAAAATCAAAGAATCATTTAGGTTGGACAAGACCTTCAAGATGATCAAGAGAGACCAACACCTACCTCTCTACAACCTCCTATTGTGGTTTAGCCTCTGGGGTCAGCTAAACACCACAAAACACCAGCCCACTGCTTCTCCCCCACCCTGCCCGCTCCGCACCCCCTTCTGCAGGATGGAGAGGAAGATCAGGAGGAAGTGAAAAAGGTGAGACCCTAAGGGGGTTGAGATAAGGACAGTTTATTAAGTGAAAACAGTTTAATAGATGAAAACAACATGTACTAATGAAATTATTATAAAGAAAGTAAAAGAAGCCAGGAAGGCTCTACCTGTGACCAAGATGCCAACTTTCCCTGTTCCAGCCACATTGAAGCTACACACAGAAACAAGATGGGGGAAAAAAGGCAACCCCACTCTAGCCTAGCCCTGACCTTATATAGAGATATGACTCAGTAAGGTATCAAACATCCCATTGGCTGATTCAGTTGTTTATTCCCTGAACTGATTGGGCCAGCAGATGTTGGTGATAATTAACCCAAACTGAACCCAGGACACCTGATTTCAGGTATTTGCATATATAAAAATAAGCATAGGTAGGATAATCCTTGCACTTCAGAGTTTTTCTGGCTTTTTCTGGTTTTGCAGTTTACTATAAATTAAAGCCCAATCAGCAGAAATATCTCTGGGAGTGAGACTAAGGGATTATTAAACTTTTGGACCTCTCCTGTAGCTAAAGATGCTCCACCATCACTGCTGAGTCAGCAGGTGTAGAGCTGTAGAACTGCTGTTGCTGCAGAGCTCCTGCACTGAAACCATCACACAGTATGTGCTACTGCTGTTGTATATGTGTCCACAGAAAACTTACTTTCCCTAGACCAAATGATCAGAAGGATGGAACACCTAAGAGGACAGGCTGAAAGCATTGTTCAGCCTGAAGAAGAGTTCAGAGAGGCCTTTCAGTACTTAAAGAGGGCTAGTAAGAAAGGATTCAGATATTTTAGCTGGTCTTGCAGTGACAGGATGAGAAGGGCATGATTTTAAACTATAAGAGGGTAGATCCAGAGTAGATATGAGGAAGAAATTTTTTACAATGAGTATGATGAAACACTGGAGCAGATGCCCAGAAAGGTGGTAGATGCCCCATCCCTAGAAGCATTTCAGATCAGATTGGACAGGGCTTTGAACAACCTGATCTAGTTGAAGATGTCCCTACTTATTGCAGGGTAGTTGGACTAGATGACCTTTCAAAGGTCCCTTTCAACACAAAGTATTCTCTGATTTTGTGAAAAGAAGCCTCATCTTAGTGGAATTTGGACAGGTCAGTCAACACACTCTTAAGAAGATGAAGGTCAAGATTCACTGGCTTTGACAAAAAAAAAAAAGTGGTGAAGCACACTGAGCACCAAGATAGAACTGCCATCAAGTCACTTTTGGGTCTCCTTCACCTGTCTAATGCCCTGTGTACGTCAGAGAAGCATAAAAAAGAAATCATTGATGGCTGTAAAAGACAGTGCCCTTCAAGTTAATGATCACCTGGTGCAGAAAGAAATAGTGATTCCAAAACAGAGTCATCTTCTATAGTCAAACTGAGACTGCTTGCAAGTCCAGGACAGCTGAAATGAGGCACAATATATTGCCTGCTCACAGGGAAGAGATAACTGGATACTTGACCTCAAAACTTTCATCCAACCCAGGTACAGACTGAACTAACCTGGGAGAAAGGGGTGAATCCCAAACCCACTGGTGTTTCCTCAGCATATGGGCTTTGTTTGCTCTGTGGTAACCTGCCCTCCAGCAAGAGAAACCTACTCCTGAGCAAGGGATGCAGACTCAGGGATAAAAACTGGCATAACTGCTTTTCCCTGGAAAATTCCACCTAACATCTGTACAACAGCTGGATTTCCTATCTCATTTCACTGATCTGAATGGATTTGCTCTCAGAACAGTTGCAGATCTGTATATATCTCACATGACTTGATTCACTGTAGTTTACCTGTATGAAATAATAATTAGCTGCACTGCCTCCCCTTCTCCCACCTCCAAACGCTAATTCTAATTCATGACTGATAAAACCTAGCATATGAATGGTCACTTTGGTCCAAAACATTAATTAATTCTAAAAATACAAACCAATCCTAATCAGTTGACAGTTCAGAACACTACTGGGGAATAAGTTCTACTTCAGTCTCATTTTTTTTCTATTACTAGAGCCTTAAATACTTTTTTTTTTCTACAGATTCAGCCAGAGAGATGCATCACTAACATATTGGCCAAGCATGAGCACTCTTACTCATCGTGGGCAGTTCCTTAATCCAAGAAAGGTCCCACAGGAGAAAGTATAACTCCAGTGTTTAGCATGAAGTAAAGACACCAGACAGGATCCTTCTCCTTAAATCTGCAGATTTTGATCTAAGATCCAGAGCTCTTTTACAACATATTTGCCATCTCTGTAACAAAAAAAGGCCATAAACAGTTCTACAACAAAATACTTATGCCTCCTACTGCAACTCAGGTATATGCCAGTAAGTCCTCACCAGTGAGGTATTTTCTGCAAAGATTCAGAAGTACATATAACACATTAAATGCACATATATTTCCAGTTTTATCACATGTACCTCCTGACTTGCTTAATGGTCACAGCTAGGTTTAAAATTAAAAGTCACATATTTTTCCTCTTTTATTTTATTTATTTTTATTTTTAACTGATTGCTGTTTATAGACCTTACATTCAGCAAACAAACTGGGCCATCCAACTCTGCAGTTTCTAATGACGGCAGCCTTTCTTCTTTCACCCTATCACAAAAATGCTTTGAAGTCCTATGCCGTCAGTTATGAGTATTCTGATATTTCCCCAGCAAGGATATAATAGGAGCCAAAACAAGCCTCCAGGTGCCAATATTGCACCTGACAAATTAGGCACACGACTGGAAAAGGATGGGCCCATCCTTCTGCTTAATGTTCATTTCCTCTCATTTCCACGTTAACAGGAAGTAGTTGGAATGGAAAAAAAGGCTTTCCTTAAAGACTCAAACTATCAAAAGGCCTGGAGCTGTTTCTCCTTGCAAACAAAAAACTTGGAAGCCAGCTATGTCCTATGATTTGGAGCTCATTTACGGTGACCTATTTAACCCCTACTGACGGCACGATGAACAGGATGTTATGATTTATTTAACACTTAAAGCGGGTGTGAGAACAAGGTGGATGGTGCCCTTAGACGTAGTCTTTCCATAATTTATTGCTCCAAGTGCTTAATTTTTCCTCAGGGAAGCCTTTGATAGCCGGCTGCTGCGGTGTGGTTAAGTGTGTGCATTAAACTGTGAAGCAAAAATATTCATAATAATACTAAAAATAATACCTGTAAAAGAAATTATTATTTCAGAGATCTGGAACTTTGAAGAGATATTCCCCACAGCAATGGAATTGTCTTGAGAACATTTAATGGAGCAACATAAAGACTGTTTAATTTACCTTGTGAAGTCTTTAGCTGCACAATCTAGCTGCAAGCACAACACAAATTCACAATCACAAGATGTTGCACAGCTCCTAGAAGGCCACTGGAGAACCATAACAAAGATGGCTTAAAAAAAAATATTAAAAAATACTAACATCTCCTACCCTTGTGCCACAGGGGACTCTGACCACGAAGAGTCTCACAACAAATGTTATGTCTGACTGGCTTTAAAGTTGAACAGCTGCTTAATAATGTTGTAGCATGCCCTCAGAGGGTTTATCTTAAAGCACCTTCTTTTGAATGGTCTGTAATCTTTATCTGGAATACAGGACCATCCTTTAGAAACCATTTTTATGCCAAAGTTAGTGAAATAACATGTAGATCTTCTACCCTCTGGAGACTGGTGTTCAGCTCTGCTTCATGTCATTACATTGAAGGCCCTTGGTGACTTTAACAAGCAAAATCTGTAGGAACGCTTGCACCTGTGGATAAAGGACTTCAACCTTGAATGATAAATACATATTTCTGGATTGCTCGGGGTTTTTTTTTTCTCTCTTGAGCATGCATTTGTGAGCATAAGTTGTATTTTAATATAGACAGGCAGGTAATACATTTCACTTTTAGGAGATGAAGTAATGATTTTAGTAAATTACATTCATCTCTTTAATCTTATATTTCCATGCACACTGAGTTAAATGTTGTAAAACTATCAATTCTGTCAAAACCTAACAGAAAGAAAACAAGAAACCCTGCAATCTTAATGTCCAAACTGACTGGTGATTATCAGGAATTAAATGTGCAGGAATTCCAAATCTTTTCTGATCAGAGATGTCTAGATGACTTTTGTTTTTCCATAATTGTATGAGGTTCCTACATGGTATTTAAGAATCAATTATATTGCAATTGATGTAATTAACTCTAATAATCCAGTAAAAGTCAGTAGGAGGGCTATTCAAGTCAATAGAAAAGAGGGACTATATTATGAAGGTGTTATTAACCTATGCAGATTTTTACTAGACATTTCCTTTTCTTACATAATAAATATACAGTGATGAGGAAGGCTGTCATTATAATTTAATGGGAACAATGGCTCATCACTTCCTTTCCTCTACAAGCCTTAACTAATTCCACATACGGTGTATAAGTAAAAATGAAGTTAAATGAATCTCGCAAATTAGCTATTAATCATCCATCAATCATCTGTTGCTCCATGATTAAAATCTGTGTTGAATTCAGAGCTTGGAAAGGTATTTGGGGAGTGGCAGGAGCTGCATGTACATCTTCCAATTCATTTATTCATGCACTTCCATTTTGCATTGCCAACATAACTTACTGAAAACAGTCCTGAAGTCACAGAAAATCTCCTGAGGAAAGTTCCAGCCTTTCCCAGGACAAAGCAAAACTCTCATTTACATATTTGTAGGCATTGCTCTGGCTAAAGCATTGTGGCATATGAGAACCTCATTCATGCTTCTGAATTCAGTCAGACAACTCTTTCTTATGGAAAGAAAGCAACATGAAGTCAGGGAAACTGAGGCAGTGATCTTCCATATGCCATGGAAAGTCATGTAGAGAATTCTTCTGTCCAAGATCCTAATCTCTTGTTTCATGATCATGATGCACTGCATGAGGCAAAAGTGAGTTCTGCCTGAACACAGCTGTTAAAATTGGGATTTTTAGGAATTTCTGTCTTCACCTTCATTAACCTGACCTTAAGCTTTCTTAGATACGGAAGATTGGGTTGATGTCATTACTAGAAGTGCTTGTCTTGGAAGTAGACAAAGATCAGATGTCTGTGTTACTGTTATTCAATGTATTAGTTGCTTCCTACATGGCTGGCTACAGGTGATCCTCTTGTCTTGCACCCTGGTAGCTCCCATCGGGGTGGCTCCCCATGGGGTCATTCAGCTCTCTCTTAAAAACTGCAAGGGATCATTGTGGGCAATTCCAAAAATTTTCCAAGTATCCAGTGACTTAGTGATATATTGCAATCACTTTCCTGCATGGAGCTGAGGTGATCAAAAGAGGTCCAGGAGAAGGCAAGGACAGAGTTTTATTTATTCTGGAATAATTTAAAATCAAAATAAATACTGAATTACCTAGGTCATAGAATCATATAATCATAGAATGTTTGGGGTTAGACCATAAAGATCATCTAGTTCCAACCCCCCTGCAGGGTTGGGTCCCTGGCAGGGACACCTCCATTAGACCAGGTTGCTCAAAGCCCCATCCAACCTGTTCGTGAACACTTGCAGGGAGGGGACATCCACAACCTCTCTGAACAACCTGTTCCAGTGTCTCACCACCATTCTCAGGGCAATGTCACTAAATTTATGCAAAGAATGAGGCTGAGACTGTGGAGAAGATATTTGTCTGCTGTGAAAACACTTTCTAAAAGATCATGGGAAGACAGTATAATTTTTGAAAGCTTTTCCTATGCAGACCCTTCTTCTTTGTTCAAATGTTCACACTTCCTTGGGTAAGATGTAGTATGTGTACCTAACTAAAGAAAGAGGGAGCTGTGATGTTGCAATAAATACAGCACAGAGGAGTCCAGTAATACTTTGTAACTACAGCATAGATTTTAAAATTTTTTTTTTTAATCACAGCAGTAGGGCAAGTGCTCTACAGATATCAATAGTTGCACCAGAGCTGACCTATGTTGCACAGAATGAATAAGCTTTGACTATAGGAACATAGATAGGCAACCCTGCTGACTCCTGCTGAATAAACCTATTGTAAAGCTTGCAAACAACATCCTTCCATGGCTCTTGGACCTGTGGCTTCATCTAGTCTGGGACTCCCAAGAGCATTTTTTTCTTAATAACAGCACCATACTTTGTTATACTGCTAAATACAGAAGGCATTTCTGATGTTCTCATTGCAAGCTTCTCTCACAGCATACTTGATTTGGTGGTGTTTGACAAAGCTTTTGCTTTTATTCAGGAGCCAGTTCTGTGATAACAAGGACAGAGATGTAAAAAAAAATGTTCTCCATGAGGCATTAAACCTCTTTTTTTTCTTGTTGTGAGCCAAAGCAAAATGCCTGCAGGTGTCACACAGCCCCCCACACCAATAATTAGTTCACCACAGCAGGTATATCTCACCACAAAGGTATTTTGAAAATAAGAAGTTTTCATTTGGGAGACCTGCAATGCCCAACTTCTGGGCATGGGAAGTGAGGTTACGAGGGGCTGTAAGCAGAATGCAATGTTGCCTGCTGCAAGGACTCCCAGGGCCTGAGCTTTGCTGCCCTACACCATGCCAGGGCTACCTGAGAAGCATGGGGCTGTCTGTCTTCAGGTGTCTTTGGATCAGCAAGCCCATGCAAACAAGCTGTGCCAACAATGATACACCGAGGACTGCTGAAGTACAGCAATTCAGCAGTCAAAACTTCCTTTATTTAAATCCCCAAACACCACTTAGTTATATAATAATCTCAGTTCTTTCACACTCCACAAGCTTGCCTTAAATTGTCTGGAGCAGCTCCTCATCTGACACAGATAGCTCCAGTCCAAGGCAGTGGAACTGGGATGGTTCCCACCAGCTGCCACTCTGCCCTGACTGCAATTTCATTTCACACACAAAAGATGAATCTACAAAAAAAAAAAACAAACCAAAAAATCCCCATCCTCCCCTCATTTTGAATTATCATCCACAAGAAAAGATTCCAGTGTTTGAGCTTCCATGGAAAATCATTACAGTCTTATCTTTTTTTTTTTTTTTTTTTACTTAAAAAAACCCAACCAAACTTGGGATGACAGTATTAGGTAGCACTGTGAAAAACAACTAAATATAGCAGTAGATCATGGTGGGTGTGAGTGGAAAACAAAGGAGTCAGGAGCCGAGCTCCTGCTGTTGTTACGTCACTATAACACCCATAATTATGTTATTATGTACACTGCCCACTTCAACTATATCTGGACACCACTTACCATGATAAAAATCTGATTAATAGCATGCCATACAATCTTGGTTTCTTTGATGAGCATTAACTTCTGTCTTCTATATTCTTTTTTCATACAAACAGGATATTTGTTCTGCCTCCCTCATATGGAGAGTTTCGGAGAGTGAAAAAAAAAAAAGAAAAAAAAGCATGATTTAAAATCTCATTGCTGGGCTCATGTTATCTCGGTGTAAAAACATGTTAATCCACTTCTAAAGCACTGTAGTACGTAAACTGTCCTTCTCACAAACACCAAAAATTTATAAATACTATAACCTCTATATAGAAACACATCTGGACTTAGGATGCTTAGCTGTATGAGCACTACACCATTTTATCCTCAGCATCACAACTTTCAAACTTAAAATGCCCTCATGTGAGGTACCTCAGGGTAGGTTAGCTCAGGTGAGCAGTGCTCATCTGGTCTTGGCATGACAAGGACCCCACAGGCTTTGTGCTATAGAAGACACATGAGGGTGCCCAGTATCAGCAGTGAGATGGCCAGCACTGCTTCCCAGCACTGGACAGAATCATATTGGACAGAATCATACAGCACTTCAGGTGTTCTTTGCAGCAGCCCCATCACACTATCTTTTGCTGTTTGTGCCCCCCCCAAAAAGCAGTACTTCAAATGTATGTATTTGGACAAAGTAAAATATTTTAAAAGTACTAGGACTTTTTTTTTTTTTTTAATATCTAGAAAGTGAGAGGGAAAAAAACAGAACAGGCAAAAATGAATGAAGAACAGTGCTCTCCAAGATAAATAATTCTTTTTCCTTTAGTTAAATGAATATTGAAAAAACATATCTTATTATATCTTCAGCCCCTGAGGTTATCTTAGCTGGTTTGTGTCACAATTCACCAGGAAAAAACCCTCAAGGTATTTCAAAGATAACTGTTAAATGTCTGACTTTCATCTACAATAGAGGAAATCAGAATTCCACCTTAAAACAGTTTTAGTACCACCAGACCAGAAGGGTTTGATGCCAAAGAGCTGTTCTGTCCTATTGAAAGCAGAGAATGGCTTCCTCTGCAATATGTACAAAGAGCAAGGAAATTTACTCAATTAATGTGAAACACAAAATGGCATCTGCCATCTGGAGATGCACACAAAAGCCATGGGCAGTCAAACACTTCTTAAGACTTTGGCATGTAAAATTAACATATTTTCAGACTTAAAGGGACATGTGAACTCGTACATGAGGATTTTGTTTTTCTCACAGAAAAATAAAATGCACAGTAGAATATTTCTAATGTAATGTCCCAGAAACAACAGTGCTAATCACCTACAAAGATTTGCCTGTGACATCAAGAGTACCATTTAAACATGCTGGATGGGAACTGAGTGGTTATTTATTTAAATATGCATTTATTTAAACAATGGACAGAAATACACTTTCACTAAAGTTTACAACTCCATTATAGTGTGCTGTCTTACTCAGACTGATGTTAAAGTCTTGTTTCTTCTTGTGTGTGATGCTGTGCAACCACTGGAATTATTTTTCATTGCAAAAGCAAAGTGATGCTGACTAGCCAAGTTTAGTGCAGATTCAAAGTGTATAGAAGGGGCTCCCTTTACTCCAAGCATTTTTAAGTATTCTTTGCTTGAATAAAATGAAGAAAGTTCAGCTCCAGTGTCTGTTCTCTTTTGTGTATTAAAAAAAAAAAAAAGCACACTGCTTTAAAAAAAACCCCATGACATATGGTATCTAAGTGTTCACCACCATAAATTATTCAACTGCTGCTCACTCCACAAACAGAAATCTAACAAAACGCAAAACCTGAGGCCTCACCACCAAACTCCTGGTCACAAATTCTCAGCAGTGTCTTCAGCACATATCTGACCAGAAAGATCTGGTCACGGTATCCAAACTTCCCAGGCAGACACCCACTGTGAAATACAAATTTACCTGCTTTTCACTCTACCTGCATCCTTCATTTTGACACTCCCCAGAATCACCTGAACTGAGCCCTTCTCTGTGTTTTATGCCACTGCCTTTTCACTCTTCCCGTTCTGTGACAATACAGCACTGGTTTCACAAACCTTGTCTCATGCACTGTGCTGGAGAAAGAGTGACAAAAGCAGAGAAGAGGAGGGAAATCAAATCTGTTCCTGCTGAAGATGGAGCATGTGGTTCAGCATCGATTTCCTGCATGATTTTGCTCAGGATGATCAGATGCTTACACCTATCCGCCACATTTGTCTTCCAAAAGTAAACATTTTTGGCACCCCACAACTTTGCGGTGATTTCCCTAACATACTTTTGATGGATGCTCTTTTTAAAAAAACAAAACAAAACAAAACATAAAAGAAAACATTTCAGAGTACATGGGAAAGTTGGCTCATGGAAGAATTTAGAGCCAAAGACCAAACCTGCAAGTACTTACTCGGTGAATTAAAATAAGGTAGTCAGTACAATACAATGACACTATGCACATGGCATTTACTCAGATATGTAGGGAAAGGGCGGCAATAAGCTTAACAGCTGGACTCTTAACGAAGGAGTGTCACATACAAAAACTTCTTAAACAGTGACCCTGTCATTCACTTTGCAAGTTTCCTGTTTTATTATATTGACAGAGATTTGTTTTCTTAAGGATTAGTTTTGCTGATTAATTTTTCAGTTAAAGCACTGTTAAAAGTAACCCCAGGGAAAAAAAAAACCCAAACAAACCAACAAACCAAAACCAAACCAATAAACCAAAAACAAACAAACAAACAAAAACACCAACACATAATGCAAAGCAGAAGGTGCAAGAATAATTCCAGTATCAACATTCACATGCCCCGTAGATTTTTTGCTACCTTTTCTAGGAAAAAAAAAAAAAAAGGTACATCAAACTATACATTCAGCCAGAAAAAGAGGGGGGCAGAAAATGCACTAAAGTATCATTTACATTTTATTTACCAGTTTGTTCATTTGTGCTTTAATTTGTGAGTGTGTGTGAGAAACAGAGACAGAGACACAGAGAGAAAGGGAAGAAAATGACTCATGCCTGACAATGTTACTATGTAAATGGTCATAGTTGTGGGCTTCCCTGGGGGAATTTGTAATACCACAGCAAAAATCTAGCTAGCCTGCAATTACGGTGCCGGCACCAAGTCCCTCCAGCACGAGCCATCATGTCTGGCTACAGCTGGTGCAAACGCTCTGCCTGTGTCCCCCCCACCGGCAGCATCCTGGGCTCCAGGGACTGCGTGGCTGGCGTGAGGCAAAGCTGCCGGGATGATCCCACACCTCCAGACATGCAGAGCTCTTCCCAAACATTTCTTCCCACAGACTGATGTGAAGGAGAAAGTACAGAGACCAGAGCTGGTGCCCAGAGCTACCAGGCTAAGACCTTCCAAAATCACTAAGAAGTCAATTTCAAATGCTGTTTAGGAAGGTGGCTTTCGTGCACAGCTCCTCTTGCAGCATATGTGTGTGTACATGTGGTGTCTGATCCCTAGCCGTCCCCTGCTATGGCAGAATCACATCTTGCACAAGAAACTCTCACTGCCCTGCGTTAAAAATAAAAAGACGGTCCTCAGCAAAACAGAGAAGGGTTCCTGGGTGAGGAGCATGAACCCGTGCCAGTGACAGACTTGAAGTGCAACATGACGGAGACACTGCTGTAACTGGACAGTTGAGGGATGATCTGGGGTTTGCAGGCATGTCATGGGGATGACATCCCGCGGCTCCGGGGGCTTGGGCTGCTGAACCCGCTGCCAGCCAATCCTTGGAGTGTCACTTACATGAGCTCCAAAGTAATCTTCTGGCCCACCCTTCAGGAAAAAGATAAGATGTCATGATCAGCTAATAGGAAGTGACAAGAAGAGATAAAATGGATGAGGAGGGAGGGAAGGTTTTGGATTGAAAAGGCATTATTCTTTTCTCTAATGCCAACCCTGCTAACTATAAGGCTGAGTTAATGAACGGGCTATTTAAGCACTTTAGTGCATTTTTATGTATAGCATCAATTTTTCTATAGGTACATATAACACAATTAACCTGTTGTTTAAACAACCACACATGGCAATCATTTCAATCTAGTGGGGAAAACATTACACTTTTACATTGAAAAAAAAAAAAAAAAGTCTTAGTTCATCTACTCTTCCAACCATTGCCTTCCATCTGAACATGGGAATCCATTACCAAGAGCCTCTTCAACAAAAACAAACCCAAACCACAAAACCTCCAAGTTTCTGGCTTTCCTCTTTCCTCAGTGTAGAAAATTCTATCTGTCATTTAGTTCACTTGCAATTAAGAAATCTGTTTCACTCCATAATGAAATGTTAGTGCATCACTTAGTCCTACTGAGTGGAGTGAGAAGTTTAGGCAGGAAAATACTTGAGAAGTTTGTCCCTAAATGCTACTTCAATAGCACTTCTAACTGGGGGAAGATGTGTCCTACCACCCACAACTGTACATGCACAAAACTCCCCGTACTTGGTGAGCTCCACAAACTTGAACAGAAACCTAATCACAAGTGCCAGCCTTTTAAGAACATTAAGTGATGTTCATCTTAAAGTGTTGTTGTGGGGGAAGAAGCATCTCTGGTGGGTACAAAGCCCAGAACGAGGGGTTGTGATCTCTGTAAAGCAGCAGTATGAATGACAACAGCAGTGAACTGCTGCCTTTAGTGCAGAGCCTAGTGTGTACGACCTTTACACCATAAAGAATTTGCAGCTTAATGAAGCCACAATATGTTTTGAAGCTTTTGCCAAAAAGTACAAAAACCTGTAGTCAGCGTAGCTAAGCATTTTATAATAAGTGTGGCTTCTTCTCCTCAACATGTTTTCCTGGTGTATTTGTTTGTAAAGGCAGAGATAAGTATAGTAACACAATCTGTTTTATAATATCATATGCAAAGAAAAATCACTAGTGACTAGCTACAACAGTTGACAATCTTTGTGAGACAGCTGCAAGTATATGTTTATTTTTTTATATTCTAAATATCTCAAATAGAGTCTGATGGTGAAAACCTTTCTTCCCTCCAATGATGCTTTTCTGCAGTAATAACACTAATGAAAATCAACAGCTGATGTAAGGAAAGAAAAGAATACGAAGTTTAGATTCCCTATATAATGCTCATAATGGGTATTTTCACTAAAGAAAGCAGACTTGTATGTGCAATATCACAGAAACAAGCCATTCTGTCCCTATCTACATTTTTGACAGCTATATATGGAAAATGCGGACTTAAAAAACTCTTAAGAATAATTATTAGAAATCATAGCCAAAATAACATACATCAGCCTTGATTAGTTACATGAAAAAGCAGCCTTAAATTGATAGTTTAAAAACAGGAAAATTAGCAGTATGATTAAGTATGAATGGCTAATAAAAAGAATTTTGCTAAAACAGATTGAGGTTCAAATCAAGGTCACAAAAGGAACTGATTGAGGAAAACTGTCATTTTTTTTGCTGGGACTCAGTAGCTGTTTTAGCAGCACTGTTTCCTCTGAATCACAGTCTTGTAATGAGAAATTGCACTGCTGGGGTTAATAATGACTTGGTATGTTTGTTTACTGCAAAATTTAAGTTAAAACATTTTGTCAAAAAAAAAAACAAACAACAAACCAAACACAAAAACCACAAATTCCTTCTGTGCAAGTAGACAGAAAGGGGTATAACTAAGCTAAGTAACCTCTAGTAAAATATAAAGTGAATTTGCACTGTAGTTGCAGATCTCATACTTGCTGTAAATTCACTCCAGGAAAAAAAAAAATAATCTGCAAGTAACCCCAAGATCTCTTTGTCCCCTTTTTTCTTCCAAAATAAATGGCTTTGAGTCACAGTGCCACATAAACCCACTAGCAGAGGCTGTTGTACTAACAGGGTCAACAAGACCAAGTGCAGGGTCCTGCATTTGGGTCATAACAACCCCCTGCAGCGTTACAGGCTTGGGGAGAAGTGG
>JAOEGS010006010.1:38067-80145 GCA_025447755.1 Corythornis vintsioides | reverse complement strand
AAATGTTTTGTTGTATCCATAATTTTAAAAACTCTGTCCATGGAAAAAAAAAAAAAAAAAAAAAAAAAAAAGGAAAAGCTAAATAAAAAAATCCAACAATAGAATATATTAAGGTATCATAGTTTTACCAGTGCTGATAGTCACATAGAAATTTCATATTGTTCAAAAGGGGTAAGAAAATTGGAAATGGTATTCCAGCACAGGGAAAAATTACTATAAAACTCTAAAAATAGAATTTTAATATATAGCTTTTCCATTTCTTCCATCCTCATAGCTTTAATGAAAATTAATGACAGAAATGGCTGGATTTTAATCAAATTTTCTTAGCAAGTAAGAAAGTAAAAACATTTCTGGTCATCATTTACCAAAGCATTGAATCAGTGAAATCACAACACCCCAACAACCTTTGTAAATAAGCCAAGAAATACTCAAGATTTGGAGGCACCTGAAGATTGTAATTAGAATATTTCAGACCAGTGAAAAACAGAGAATTGGACATCTCCAGAATTTTTAGCCACATGAAATACAATTAATTAATAAAGTGCCTATTAATGAAGTATTGTGCTCCTCCTGACTCAGCTTTTCCCTGCTTTAAAGATAGCCTTTTAGAACCTGTCCAGGTCTTGAAAGTTTGCTTTTGTTGTTATTGTTGCTTATTTTTCTTAAGAGAACAAAGAAAGGAGAGAAAATCCCGGACACCATTTAATTCTTTTTCACTTGATGGAAAATGAGGAAGAACAAATAAGAATATATAAAGAATCTGAAGTAGCTCTTGTGGTTTTGATACTTATGAACAAAAGAAAAATACCATTTCAGCTAGTTTTGTTCCATTTACAATTTAATAATTGAAGAAAATTAAAAAAAAAATATTTGGCAATAACTTCTGCTTTTAATTAAACAGCTAGTTTTTATTTTAAAACTTTGCCTGGTTTTATTCTCTTGTTGTTTTTGTAAGAGAACTAACCATTACATACATTATTACTTACAGTTGTGGTTCTAACACTCAGTGTCCCAGATTCCTCCTTTATAAACTTGTTCCCAGAGTCTTAAGCAAATATACACTAAATAAATTTAAGTTCCTTCCAAAAGTCTGAAAGGGGAAAAAGGCATACAAATATGCAAATAATGGGGACTTCATATAATATGAGAAGTCCAAAGGGCTACCAAGTCAGCAGGAGAGGCTGCCACACTGAGGTTCAAAGCTGCCTGACTTCCTGATCAAGGGAACTGGACAGCAAGCTGCTTCCTTTTGCTCTAGACCTGCATACCAAGGAGGAGGTGGCTCCTGTCATGCCAGAGGCCACACCACCATCTAGAGAGCTGCAGGCGGGACCCCACATGATGCCAAGTGACTCCCTTTGTAGCTCCATGCTGAAGGCACTATCTGGCTACAGCCAGTAAGAGCAAGTAACAATACATTAAAAAATTATGATTCTCACAGATTCCTCTTAGACATGTAAGACCTCTGAGAAGAAAAATCAACAGAAGGAGTAGGCTACATTTCATTCCTCAGGCTGGAAAAATGAAGGGAAAATGTTTCAGGTCTGCCAGCAACAGCAAGGTTTGCAGATTATATGAAAACTGAAGAATAAAAGTAAACTTGAGGTGCCTGAAAAGTTTCACATGACAGGAAATAGTGGTATCCTTTTCTACAGTTTAACAAAACTAAAAAAAAAAGTTAAATACAAACTTACAAACAAAACAAAGTGTCACAAAGAAACAATTGCAATGACAAAATGTTAAACCAAAACTTTTTTTTTTCTTTATTCTTTTGGTTGAAAACCTCTGGACAATTGCAAAATAAATTCTAAAAACATTTGGTTTGACCCAAGTCCAGCATTTTTATTTTCTTAGCAGTTATGCCAATGAAAATTTTCACACTGAATCCCTGACTTCAGAATAGGCCTCATCACATTTAGAAAACTACCTCTAAGAATTAGATATGCTTGAGTTTTCACATCTGGTGTATGGATAAAGTACTTTTATTTCTGACAACATATGATAATAAACATATATTGTTTCTTACACGCAAGAAATAAACAATCTACTGCTAAAAAACCACCCCACAAATTATTTTTTAATCTAGAAGCCATATTTTGCATTAACAAATTGAAGATTTAATCCTGCTCACATTTATAGAGAGTTTTGTTGAACTGAGTGGAATTATTCACACGCACAAAAGTTTCTTGCCTGGAGGTGTTTGTAGAAATTGCTGTAGAGCAGAAAACCACTAACTGAGTACAAGCCCATGCTTTAAATAATCACCAAAAAACCTGGCATAATGTTTTCTGTTGTGATTATGAACAAAACAAATCTTTCAAACAAGATTGAAAGATTATAAAGGAAGCAAAAGGTATACTTAGGGGCTAAGTTCCCTCCAGTCCAAGGAAATCTATGTTGGTTTAAAGAAATTAAAAGTTAGGCTGAATTATTCCAAAATATGATCTGTCTCTGCAAGTTCTTACAGGATACAACACTGCTTCTCTTTGCTGCTTGGTGGCTCTGGGTATATTTATACTTCTATACATCATTTTATAGGTACAGACATATGCTTCCATGTCATATCTCAACAAAACCAACCTACAGATGATTCCAAATACCAGGAAAGAAAAACTAATTCCTTCTCTATTGTGTCCAATTACAGTTTATAAATCTGATCAAAAAGCTTTAATTTTTTCTCAGATACACCCTTTATGATTTTTGAAAAGATGACTTAGCAATTCATCAAAGAAGAACAGAAACATCTAAAAAATGTGCAAGCATATGTACTATTGAAACCTTCTACGGAAATTTTAGTCAAGCCCTTAAATGAAAACCAAATGAAGGAAAACCTAAAAGACTCCATAAAGTGTGTGCACTATGGAATCATTTTCAAGAAACAGAATATTAGTCCACATTGGTCACAATCTGTGAGTTCATCGTCAGCATTACTGATATGAATAATCTCATATGTTTCTGCCTGTTCTGTGAAAGAACCCAATTCTGGCTAGAACACATTCAACTGAGTATCCAAACTTAAATTCAGCATTCAAAAAATTACATGAGCTCATGTTGCATCTTCCAGCTCTAGTGTTGCCACAACAAATTCTTTTCCTTACACATTTCCATTTCAGGATAAATATAAAATGGAGGGGAAAGAAGAAAAGACTGAGATTTTCACCAAAAGACATAGTGGAGCACCAAGCAGACAGGCTGGGGAGAATTACATTCAAGTTAGCCTCGACCTTTTCACTTACCCAAGAAAAGCACGGCGCTGAGCACAACGGTGCCACTCACAAAGATGCCAAGGGCAATTCGTGTGGCTTTGCTGGCTGCTCTCCTGGCCTCGGGTACCGCTTCTCCTTCCATCGAGATGGTCTGGGACGTGCTCACTCTCGCAGAAGTCTGGCTTTCCTCTGCTGCTGTGGTATCAGTATTTCAATTGTTCACAAACCGCATCCATGAGCTCTCCTCCTCCTCCTATCCACTATTTACAACTCTAGGTTTCTGTCATGAACCATTTCCTAGGCACTTCCTGCTCTCCCTCTCTCAAAGGAAAATCATGCATAAAATAGTAGCTGTCTCCCACGTTTTCCTCTGACTGGGAGGAAAGGCAAGTGGTGACCACTGTAAGTACAGCCTTTGCTGCCTGTAGAGCCTCTAGGAGCCAATCGCTCAGCAGTCCCTCTTATCAAGGGTTCCAAACACAAGGATTTCACAACGTCGCTGAACAGATGTTTTAGCTATTCAAACATATAGCTGCAAACCCTTTACAAATGAAGCAGGACTGCAGGCAACTTTTACAAACATGAGAATGATGGAGGATTTTCTTTTTTTCTCCTTGCTGACTAAAGTTTCCTCCTCTTAAACCATTCCTGCTGCATCACTTGGCTTCACCAGAAGAGATACCCGCTCAGTGGACAAATCCCTTTTTAAAGCTTCCTAAAAAGTCTTAGACTATCATGTAGCATTTTATTTTGGGAATTTGGTATGTGACACTATGTGCCAAAAATCACAGTCATGCAGCACAAAGTAATAATCAGCGCAACCTACAGAACAGAGCTGCTTTAAAAGCTAGATTTATTTTTTTTTCCAGGCAAGATATTTCAGTCCTGACTGATATAGACTGAATCTTAGGAGATGATTCTATGCTTCCAATTCAAGTAATGCTAATGAGTTTAGTGGATAGTATCTATTTCACACTTCCAGTTGGTGGAGAATTAAAAAAATATATAAATAAAATTAAGACTTATTTAAATAAATTTGGATTTCTCAGTTTCTGGCTTAGATTTTATCATTCTCTCTCCAGGTTGCAAGGTTTCCCCATTCATCAAGTGACAAAATTAATAATTTCAGGGAGAAGTCAGAGCTGACTGACATTCAGCCCTCTGAAGAGCTCTCTCTTTCTCCAGTGCTGGACTCTGATGCAAAACATAAGGATGCAGTGAATGGCAGCGCCATGCTCATGCTCCCAACAACAGTTCAGGTTAATTCTATGAGCATTTATGAGTTCTTATCTCAGCCTCACCCTTCTGATACAGATCTGTGCAAGAAGAGAAAGGCATATGTCACAACATATGTGTGATGGTAAAGTTAGCAGTTTGGAGACCTAATGTTTTTTTCCCTGTAAACACCTACCTACCTGGGGAATGGTATATAAGGGTCCTTCCCTCTAGCTGTAAAGCCTGGTTGTCATCAGTAAGTAATCTTTGTTAGTCCAGCATGTACAGAACTACAAAAGTGAGCTAAAACACAAACAGCTGCAGAGGTGCATTTGTGGCAGTATTTGAAAAGGTGAATAGTGCACATGTGAATCAGCTTCTGATACTGCTGATCAGTAACAGAAACTCATGGAATTTGATATGTGTTTCTAATGAGTGCACTCACATTTGATGGCCGTGCTCATCATTACTCCACGAGCTCTTGGTCAGGTACACAATCCAAGGCCATGTATACTGCTGGAACTGCTAACAGCACTCCTGGCTGCTATAGCCCAATAATGCTACAAGGCTTTGCAAAGACATTCATAAAACTTTGAATAGACATGATGAGGGGGGTGAGGCGGGAATTAAATGCAACATCCTCTAAATCACGCTTTATTCACTGAGAATTGCCTCTGACCAAGATTCCACTCAAACAATGGAATCATTGTGGCATTTATAACACCAGGACAATGCACAAATGTTTCCACCCAATCCCATCTGCAAGAGCTGGCAAATCCTCTGGAACATGCTCTGGGCTAAACCACAGCAAGAGTATCTCAGAGCTTTCAGAAAATGTCCGTTTACCTATGTAAGTGTGCACGCATGCACATGAATGCACACTCACAGATACAAGGTCATGTGTATTACTTACGTTTTGCCTACTTTTTACTGTCAAGAGTAAAAACCAGATTTACACAGGTGTTGTTGAACATCTGGAACAACAAACCAGCCTTAGGTCAGCACACGTTCAGCCCATGCTTGCTGAAAGACCTGCTTGAAATGAATCTGAGAACTGTAAAACATTTTGTCTTTCTTGAATTTAGAAAACTTTATAATATGTTAAAAAATTACTGATACTTTTAATGTGGACAGAAAAAAAGTTGAATTTTAAGTGTAAAATCCAAAATAATGCATTTTAAACATACTAGGTTACACCAATGCATTAGCTACAGAATACATTTCCTCAGAAGACCCTGTGGTGCACATTAAAACTTCTCCTATTTGGGAGGCAGCTGTCAGGTTCCCTTAGAGGAATTAGTTAAGCGTGACAGAAGCAGCTCACAAGGCATCACAACTTTGACAATGTCCTATTGAGCATTTTTAGCTTATGGTAAAAGGAAGCATAGAGCTGCTTGCTACAACACTGCTGGAGGCAGAGCCAACAGATACAGCTTGAGTGGCTTCAGCTGAAAAGCAGAGGTATATGGCAGTTTCATTGAAAGAGATTAATTTGCACAGGTCAGAGTAAAGGTTGTAATCCAGCTCTTTTCAAGTGCTCCACTATGGGGCCTTGAACTGTTGGGTTTTTTTTCAAACTATGCAGCTTTTGTAACCAGAATTGGCCAACTGGGCTTTATGTACACATAATGTGCTTGAGAAAAACCCAACCTGTTACATTTCAAGACAGTTTGACCGTTTTTCCTCAAACCTCCAAATCTTATAAATGATACTCTCTTGGCTACAAAGACCCCCATATTGCTGTGCTGCAGCCAACAGCAACCACACTCTGGCACAAATTCATATCCTTTATTCATGTGACACATAGAGCTGGAAATAAATAATTCCCTTGTTTTCCACTGGAACAGACACATCATGGAAGGCCTCAGGGCATCTGTGAGAATGCGAGTCAATAATTAAGAGCCAATACAGACCCAAGAGGCCGTGTAGGGCTCTGAACATTTCTGGTGGCAAGCTTTTCCACTAACTGCAACTGTGGAAAGAATACCCTGCAAACGAGAAAACCTTGCCCTCCAGGACTTAATTCCCAAAATTATTTTTTTTTTTTTAAATTTTTTTAATTCTAAGTAGGCTAAGCTATTCTCATTACACCAAGAAAATCTTGTCCCCACTGCAGTAAACATTGCATTCTTTGACCAAAAGGTGCTTATATCCAACTAAAACAGCAACTCACAATGAAAGCCAACAGCTGGAATGACTAAGTTATACCACTCAAATTCGGAAGTTTTTTTAGAGCTGCTTTTGACAAAGCACTTTAATGAAGCAATGCATATGTTTTCAAATAGAAAGAAGAATGGCTTTAGTTCTTCTGGCAATTTTTGTTTCAGGAAGCAGATTAAATTATAGCTAAACAAAACACCACTTCTCCTAAAGGCCACATTCACACTGTAACAAGAGTGTGTTTACATATAGCCATCATATGTAAATACTCATCTGTTATCAACTGTATAGATTAAACCTAGAGTCCATGTCCAGTTTACATGCTGATATGGACTGTAGGAAGGCATATTAGTTGGGGATTAAGAAAAATAGAAAATACTCTGGAGTAACTCAGAGCAATTTTTATTAATATTTTTTCATATGATCTAACTAGGAACATAAGCTGAAAAGGCACTTAAAAAGACATTACCAGAAAATGTGATATTTCCTATTGCCACAGAAGTAGGTGCAGGGGTTTAAATAGGAAACAATTATCTGCTGTGTCAAAGACTCGTATGTGAACAGTAGAAGATTCAACTTTTGGTTTCCAAAGGGTTTGTGTTTCATGGATGATTTTTCTTTTGATTTCAAATGAAGATGTGAGCTACCAGACCTGCATGTGGCTGCTTTCAGCACCTACCAAGGAGGTTCCTCTGCAGGGCCCTCTGGGTTCTTGAAGCAGCATGACTGCCTCTGCAAAAGCAATGGCTCCTGCCCATTTTCACAGTTGGATTTCCAACAGAACAAATCTATCTTCAGAAGCAACAGAGCTCAAGAGACAGCTGAAGCCAGGAGTGGAGCATTTGCTCCACAAAAGCACCAGTGAAGAGGAAACTGGGGCACCCTGACAGTGTGAAAGGATATGTACTCCCTTACCTGTGCAAAATTTTGTAGAAAACCTGAAAAAAAATACCAACCAAAACCAAACACACAGCAAAAGACCCTCCAAAAGCTTTATTACCCAAGGCAGTAGAGATCAACAGTCCCACGAGGTACCAGCTCTGATGAATACTCTTTTTGCACAAGGGTTGTTCAGTCACATCCCTCTACACGATGAATTATCCTGTGCCTATGAAGAGCTATACTCACACTGAAGCATTTGTAGGAGAAACAAGAACCTTTTCACCCAGGCAGAAAGTTAACAGAATTTAATATCTTTGAGCCCAAATTTCTTCTGTCAAATTTGGTTGAAGATGTTTGGTTGCATTACGGAGCAAGGCTGGGTGGCAGAGAAGGGGAATAGAGCAAGGGAAAGCACAACCACATAATCTGTTTTCAGAGGAAAATGTGCTGGTAAAAAAAAATAAAAAATCAAACCACCAAAAAATACCAAACATACCCCATTCTGCTCTTGCAAGTTGTTGCTACCACCACCTCTGAATCTTTGTGATGTTAGTTTTATAATAATGCATATTACTCAAGTGGGTTCTTCATTTCAAGTTTACTGGAGATTACCAGTAAATTTGGATACAGCTAAAAGCCAGAAAAATCCCATATTAAATATGATGTCCTAAATAACCCACCCCATAATGACATGAGATTGTGTCTCTTGTTCAGTGGAGGTATTTCTAGCTACTATCTGTTCTTGTCCCAATTCTGGTGTTACTAGTGATTGCACCCATGTCTAATAATGACAGACAGAAGTCCCTAAGGATAACTTAAACACATTTGGTCTTCAAATCCTTGGGAAAGGACATGCCAGTCAGATCAGATTGAAACCACAGCATGAAGCCCCATAGGACAGCATCATCAAGACCAAATGTTTGCTTTCCTGAAGAAATCCTCAAAAACCAAACAGGCACTAAATATAATTATCTTTACAACCCAAATTGCTATGTCTCTGGCAGCCCTTCTCTGAAGTTTGCAATGTCTCTATTTAAAAAACAAACCTTTGTTGTTTGGGGTTTTTTCCTATTGACACAAGGCTATAAAACATGTGGGTTTTTCACTGCCTTACACTTTTATGGATCCATAAACAAAACTGATTAAAAACAACATGAAACTTCACATAAAACCTGTGAACATTTGCATGGACTATTTGCTGTACTCATCTATATTTCTCAAAGTCAGTGTTTCAGATTTTCAAGGATTATCACATGTAATGACTTTTTCTGTGTGTGTGTGAGACTTATCTGCATACACTGGAGTATGAAAGTCAGTGTTCTGGATTACTTGGTTTCAATTTCTAGTATTGCAAAAAAAAAAAAAAAAAAGAGGCATAAAGAGGGCACATGTCTGAAAGGGGATTAAGCAAAATGGTCAAACTTTGTTTCTGCTCTGAACAGAATAAAGAAAAACACTCATACCTCTGTAAAAGGCAAAAATCAAAAAGAAACTTAACAGTAAAGTCAAAATAGAATTATAAAAGGTGGTTGCAGTTTGTAAGCGAATCCAAAGACTCTGGAATGGTACACTGCTGATTACAATTTTGTCTTCTTAGGTCAAAAGAATAATAAATTTTATGTTATTTTTGCTCGTGTTTCTTTAAAATTACTGCAAAAATGAACAGCTGCTTTTTTGGCTCAACTTTGACTGAAATGCGAGATTCATTATCAAGTTTCACAAGAATACTCACATCAAATTTCCACGCAGATTGTGCTTTTAATAAAAAAAAAAGTGATAATCATGGTAAGGATCTTGCAATTTGAACAGAAATAAAATTGGCTATAACACATTTATAGCATCTGCTTTACCTAGGCAAAAATCTACATCCAAGCAATAGGTTTCAAAAAATGAAGTATCATGGCCTTTGAAGCAGCAATTGAGAGAAAATTAAAGCCTGCAGGGGCATACTCCATCTCCCCAACCCAGAGGGAAAACACACTCAAACTACATCTGGACTAAGACACACAAGAGAATTTCCTGCTGGCTTCCCAAATGTGACTTGGCTCCACCACATCTGGTCACAACCTGCAGACTTATTAATTCAGGGCAGCTTGGGACAGAACACTAATAACCATGATGAGAACCAGCGCATTAGGGACAAGAGAGATCAGGATCCCAGGCTGTGCTGTAGCCAGCCTGGATAAGGTCATGTACTCCAGGCTATCAACTATTTTAAGTGAAAGACCTTTACCTCCTCCTAGAGCCTAAGACTTGCTCTTCTTATATGGACACTTCCTACATTCACCTAGTACCAAATCTTCCTTTAGCAAAGCAGTCTGAGAAAATGCAGTGCTACATTCTAGTTTCCACTGTGATGATGTCCTTTGCTAGAGTGAATTTCTTCCCTTTGCAGCCACTACTCATGCCTTTCACAGGTTAACAGGAAAGATGCAAACACAGCTTATCTAATATTGGGTGAACTAGATAAACTCATGCTATTGTCCAAACTCTCCTCCTCTGATGCTGTGACTGCATTTTCCTAGAACATTACTTTGCCTTCAGAAAATGTGCTAAGAGGAATAATGTATTTTCAATTTCAATTTCATAAAATAATTTAGGGTTTGCTGGTTTTATTTTAATAGTCTAGCTTTCTTCACTGTATCTAGGGATAAAAGCAACTATTAAGCACTAGTTTAAGTTACATAAAATACTGAATGAAACACATCCACTGTTGCATTAATCTGAATGCACTATAAAACATTTAAAGCTATTAAAATGTATTTTAATTGGCATAACAAAATATATTTTACTGTGTCTGAAGTTAAGATATATTTGAGTCACTTTTTTTCCACAACTATGTTTGAGAAAAGCCAAATTTCTGCCACTCATCAAAAGAATTATTCACTTGCTGTCACCAGGCAGCCAAGCAGAAGCCAGGTTACAAGCATGATCCATACCTAGGCCATGTTCTTCTCAAATAACTTATGTTCACAAATTATATATGTTCAGCACAGAGAGGTACTTCCATTAGATGAAGGAAAGAACCTTGAAGTCCTTCACCATGACCCACAGAACTTCATCCCAGCTGTAGCTCACTGAGCAGGTGCTTACCTTTGTAATCACATACAATAGCACTCCTTCTACAAGTGGGTCTAAAACCATGTTGCTGGTTCTTCTTGGAGTGAAAATAACAGGTCTTCCATTTCTTTCTTTTTAAAGAACATAAAGTAGATCAATAGCAGGAAGTTAATTTTGCATTAAATGAGTGCTGTCCACAAAATCTTTAAAACAAACCTCTTGTGAGAAAATGTATCTACAACTTGAGTAGCATCATCATCATTATTTTTAACTTAATATCAGAAAACAGAAGAGGAACAGTCCACTTCCCCTCCATTTACTGGGAGAGTTAAATCCAAGCTATTTGAAACTTCTGGATGACTGAAATAATATTAATAGAATAGCTTAAGTTAGAAGGAACCTGTTCAGTTAGAAGATATTTAGTAGACAGGTTTAGAGAAAGAAAAAAACAAGGGGTAACTCTCTTGACAATTCCTCCTCAAAAT
This sequence comes from Corythornis vintsioides, assembly GCA_025447755.1. Classification (NCBI taxonomy): domain Eukaryota; kingdom Metazoa; phylum Chordata; class Aves; order Coraciiformes; family Alcedinidae; genus Corythornis; species Corythornis vintsioides. The sequence continues at coordinate 69,137 of JAOEGS010006010.1, read as the reverse complement.
TTCTAAAGCAGGTATGCACTGGGGCACTACAGCATTTAATTCTTTTTTTTTCTTACACTGCACCTTCCTCTGACCTGTTCTCCACCATCATCAGTTCCCATGACTGCCACCCACTCAGGTCTGCCAGCACAACTGCTAGTCTGGCAACATGATGAACCAACAGGTCCTTGAAAACACAGATGGCTTCTTCAACCATTCATTTTAGCAGCATAGCTGAAGTGAGATCAGTGCCCCATCTCCCTTTGCTTGCTCGTTTTTAACCTAATTGGTTTTCCACATGGCCACCAGAGTTAATGCAAGGTAAGAACAGAAATGGCTGGGACAATTTAGATGACAGCTAGCAGCAGAAATGCCTTCACAGCAACCCCTTCATGCAAGCTGCAGCTTTAAAGGAACTGGGTTTAATCTATTTTTGAAAATATTCCTTTCCATCAAGGAAGTCTGAAAGTTTTGATCTTTAAGAAGTCATGGCTAATTAAATTTTCATCTCTCTGTGCATTTTTATATGCATTTATATCATATCTAGAAGTTCAGAGGGATGGGACAAGTGGGACTACACCTTCTAGTCTTAGCAAACCTAGTAGTTTGGTCCATCTTGTAAGCAAGCTTTTATAATAGTCCTAGTGTGACTCCTAAAGATACACACTAAATAAGAAAGGCTTCAACTTCATCTTGAGTGACATCTTACAGCACCTAAGAGGAGCATCAGTCCCCCTCAGCATGGGTATATGAAAGCCAGATGCTGTTTAACCAACCCAACATCCTTCTATGACAAGGTGACCACTTAATAGATGAGGAAAAGGCTGTTCCTTTTCATTTGGGCTTCAAGAAGTTTGTATCATTCATTACTTGCTTGGTTAAACTGCCCATTCTCAACACTTTAAATAGTTTCTTTCTGGTCTTTATTACCATAACTTTTTTTTTTTCCCCTCCTGAAATACTTAGGAGACACCTTGCAATCATTACTCAGTAAAGAGAACAAAAACACCCCATTATTTCCAATCTCTCTCTTCCTTCTCTCTCTGATACCTACAGAGGACAAGCAAGTCAGTGCAACCAGCACTGCTTTTTCTTATGCCTAGAGGTGCTTCCCAAATCCCCAGACATATCTGTTGTGCTGTCCCATTTCTGGTTCCTCTTCCTGGCTCATTCTCCCAATTCCTTTCCATCTGAATTGGTCTTGCTCCTGTATCCTTTCTTCCCTTGACACTGCACAGCAGTTCTCATAACTTCAATCATGTTGTGCATTTCACTCTCCTTTCCTTCCTTTGTACTTTCTCCATTTCTACATTTGGAGCTCAAGTTCACTAAAGTGGAAAAAAGCTCTTTGCTTTGCAAGGCACCCCACATTTCAAAAAGCCATTTCTGTGTTGCTCAACACTTAACTACTCCAGCACTTCCTTTGCTACTTCCATCACTTGTTCCTTAAGCATACCCTTTAATGATATCCACTACTACTTTTTTCTCTGTGGGCAAGGTTTGTCAAGTTCCTTCTATTGCCCTCAGGCAACATCATCTGCTCTCTCCTACTCCTAAATTAAAATAAGAAATCAAGTACTCAGTTGTCCCCTTGCCTTGTTCCCTCAAGCAATCTGTCAACACCTCAAACTTTAAACAGTGAAAAATAAAAAAGCAAGAGATACTGATCTTCCCTGTAATGGATTAAAATTGCTCTTTAGCCTACCCTCAAGAGTCTGTACAGGAGACTTTTTCCTAAAACAGTTGACATCCCCTCCTTTTTCCCAACTACCAAGCCCTCTGCTATCACTGTACTTGGAACAGATGTAAATACTCTCCAGTTAGCTGGAATTTATAGAATTGTCACTACAATATATTTGAAATCACATTCTTCTTTCATTGTCTGACATTATTAATCTTTCTGAATCACATCCCAGAGTAACTTCTATGTGCCATCCTTCTATGCCAACACTTGCATCATTCTTAATGTCACTCATTTCTCCTAGGCCTATCTTTTCTCTAAAACACAGTGAATCACATTGCCACCCCAAAGACAACTTGCCACTTCAGGAGAAAAATAAAACTTGCACTTAGACCTCCAAGAATTCACATCTACAGTACTCTACAGAAAAAAAACTTTCTAGGCAAAAGATCACTGAAGCCTCAAGTGATCCTTCTCATTGCAAATATTAGTGTGATGCTTCAGAGTATCCTGAGCAGATATTATATGGAAAATAATTTATTCATCTGATACAGAAAAGATCCTCAACAAGGGCCATTAAGTAACTATGTTAGGTGACACAAAAAAGAAAGAAGAGGTAAAATGGGAAGCACCACACCCATCAATTCTGTTATTTTAACACTGAATCCACAAAGTATTTAACAATTCAAACACACAGGTAATAATAGTGTACCTTTATTTTAACATGTGCACTGCACTGATGCAGTAGATACAATGCCAGCAGTTCTCTTTGCACAAACTATCAATCAAGTTTTTTTAAATACTTAGATCACATTTCTAGGTGGAAGCAGCATTTAGTGCAAAGAATAATGAAGAGAACCCTAATATTAACCATATCTTGGGAACTGTTTGCCTACCTAGTGCAGCAATCATAGCTATTTCCCAACTGGCCTTAAATGTGGAAAACTGATCAACTATAGCAGTTTGCATTTGAAAACTGTAACACATACTTATTTTCCTTTTTTTAAAAAAAATCTACACTAATCAACAAATAAATAAAAACTGACAGTGTCTATATATTTGTTCAGAACCAATTCAGCAACTTCAAAAATATAATGTTCAGTGTTTGCTGAATTGCCTTATACTGCACCTATCACAAAAAAAAGTCTATGTTAAAAAGGTTCAAAGAAAAATAAGGAAAAAAAAAAATTCCTCCAACTCTCTTTATACTGTATCAGTTGAAAAGGAAAGATTTGCAAGCATTGCTGCCTCTCACCTATTAATAAGTAATAATTCAGGTCCCAGGTCTTTCTGGGAACTGGTTACAGAACATCCCTGCACAGCCAACATCTGTGCTCAGGCACCCTGTGCAGCGATGCTAGCCTTGGTACAGCAAGCCAGCAAGCACATTACATCATGTTCCAGTTCACAAGTTTTTTTGCTAAGAACAACCCCCCCCCTACTTGGTGTGGGTTATTTCTACATCTATCAAGCTCACTCAGGAACATATATGCTGTAAGTCCTATCCCAGTGAATGCCTGTGTGCTTAATTTCACCTACATGAGTAATCACACTAAGAATCAAAGGATATAATCATGCTTGCAAAAGGATGCATGGAACTTCTTTATAGGACATTTGCATTCATTTGCATCTAAAGAATATACCAACTGCAGTCCTGTATCTTAAATGAAGGGTCACTGCTAGGTTATAGGCAATAATATCAAGGTATCTTCTGGAATGTATCCAACAGAGTCAAAATACCTCAGAAAAATGCAAGACTTTTCTGTCCTGTTCAGAGGGAGGGTCTTTTGGGAGTATTTAGGGATGAAAAAGCTGCAGGCCATGGAAGAACTGTGCCCCATGTATATAGAAGAATTAACATGTTTTAAAATTATTGCCATTAACATGACTGAAGAATAGTTTGATTTGCTCTCCAAACTGAAAGCATTTTGACAGCACAACTGTACCATACAAAAATTATACAGCAAATGAAAAGCAAGTTTTGAAAGTTTTCCAGTATCACTCTGGAATTCTATATAGGATACACAGATTTCATGAACAGTTTACATGTAGGACACAGTAAAATTATTCTTTATGTATAAGAATACAGACCTTCAGAGTGCTTTTTCTTTATTTTCATTAACACTATCCTGAGGGATTAGCTCCCTCCAATAAAACTATGAAAATGTTGATACTAGGTGTTGAAGGAAAAAATGTCCTTGTGGTTCAGGATTAGAGTGTTTAGGGAAATAGTGCACTTTTTATTCTATCTTGAAATATACAGAAATGCACAGAATGGTTATATCCTTCCTACCGCCTTTCAAGTGGATCTTTTAAACACTGAAAGCAGAGTTTTAGTTAATACAAAGCACATTCATAAAAAAATATAACTTTTCAGACATAAGAATCAGTTAAAGAAAAAGCTTTCTCTTTTAGAATAAAACTACAACACAAACTAGCTTCCACTGACTTTTACACTGCAAGTGAATCTGAGTAGGAGCCCCACACACCGTGGTCATTCTGCAGCAACAGGAACAGGACTCACCCTGCTGAAGTATACCTGCCTCAAACATTCAGTGCTGGTGCACATGAAGCCAGGTGACACCCACATGTCTTTGACCACTAAAGCAACCTTTCCTTCTTCAAGAACATCATGATTCCCATAAGGCTGAGGAATGTACACTCCCAAGAATAAATATCATTATACTCAATTTCTTGCACTGTGGTGGGATGGAAAACCAGATTTAATGTTCATGCTGATAGGGTCTGAACAGCCTCTAGAACCTACTGTTAAATCCATATCAAGATCCAAATATCAATATGGCAGCAGCTAAAGAATTCCATAAGGTGAAAGGTTAAGGATTCTTCTTGCAGAAGAGATAACAGCAATGACGACTCAACTAGAGTAAATTAACAAAATTTAAAACTAGCTTTCTTCCCTTTGCAATGAAAGATTTTGGGTATCCTTCCAGAAGATTTTTTTAAGTTATGCCCTTCTCTGTATGGAAGCACTGTGGTGTTCATTGAAAAACAAAACACACACCAACCAACCCACCAAAACAAAACAAAACAAAAAAAAAACAAAACAAAACAAAACAAAACCAACCTCCTCCATTCTTCAAAAGCACCAGAGAAAAAAAAACCCATTGGAAAAAAAAAAACCAACAAAAACAACAAAACCACAAAACCAAACTAAAAGAAACCCAAACAAATTCCATGGACCACTCTTCAGGGATGAAATGCTAAAGATGTCTTTTTTTTAATCAGTTTGTGAAGATCTAGAAAAAAATAAAAACGATCACATTCTAAAGGTTCAGTGCATTCAGCAGCTATAGAGTTTTGCTGCTTATTCGTCTTTAAGTTGTCTTTCAAAAATAACACCCTAGCTCATCAAAATATACATTTTTCCATTTGCCTTTAAATTAAAATAATAAAAAACAATTAAAGAATACACAATCAATAGCATGACTAAGTTTCAGGATCATCTACAGCATATAATTTAAAGGTTTGAGATGCCAATACGCAGCACGTGGCAGGCCTATATGCTCCATGCAGCAAGTACATTTAGGATAATCTCAAATAATCTTGATGTTCAGATGTCAGTTTGTTTCTTCCAAATAGTGTAGAATACCCATCTGGAAAAAATAAGCAGTTAAGGAAAAGAAAAGCTTGTAGTATACAGTTAAAATGGAAGTATTTCTTTTCACTTCTGTATTTGACTCTTGAAAACTTCTGGTAGTTGAAAAATGGGGTAGGTAAAAATCTCAAGGCAAATCTCCCTGGATCCTCTTTCCAACTCAGTAGTTTAAAGAGCATCCCATTTTCACTGAAACCAAAGTCCATTCCAAATCTATGTTTTCCAATTCCTGCTGAAGACATTCAGGTGGTGCCTTTTTTTTTTTTGGCACTGCAATCACTGAACAAGCTACAGATGTACTTTGGGAAGAAGGATCAAAACTTTGATCAGGAGTGGGGATCCCTCTTGCTCATCTTTTCAATTATAGAATTGCAAGCCTGAATAGGAAAGAAACAGCCAGCTATCTATTTCTGAATCTCTAATGCAGACAGACAAAATTAATACTGTTCAGTAGCTGAATACTACATGTCCAGGTATCTTATATTGGTCAAAGATATAAATATCTACTGCCTCAACTGGGGTTCAGTTAAATGCTCACTTAACAGATGCATCTAAATTTAGACTGAACTTTTAGAGAAAAGGCTTCTGCAGCATTTGCCTCAGGCACCTAAACACTTTTCAGAAAGCAGACCTTTACATTGCTGAGACTGAGCTAGAAGCAACTATAGAGCAACTGGGAGCTGTATCAGCCTCTGGGGGGGGAGATGGACCCAGCTTCAGCAGTCTTAAGGCAGCTGGGCTCAAACCACAGTTCTCTGAGGTACTCCTGGGAAGACAGGAGTATACACCACATGAGAGGTCAGAGCTACACAATTCCACCTGATTCCAGAGAAGCAGATGGGAGGATGAGAAAAACATCACTAAGATCTGCAGAGCAAGACACTTCTGAGATTTATAATTTAGCACAAAGATATATGCTCTTCTGTTTACACAACAACATGACACATTCTCCAGATGGGAGTCTCCATGTTCACCATAAGGTCCTGGCAGACTTCAGGGATGCATATGCTTTCTTTAAAATAGAGAGCTGGCTTATGTCAACACCTATTTGAATTTCAGATTATTCCTCCCCCAGCAACACTGGTAAACATCAGAATTTCAAGTAACAATTACACACAGTACAATAATAATGGTAAACCAGCTTAGTATTCAGGCTGCATTCAAGTACCTATAGAGGTAACCTTTGGTCAGATTATAAAAATGAACAGCCACATAAGTAAAAAGATTTGTTAAACATTTCAGTCACTTAAATGAATGTCACAAATGTGTCATGCCCTAATTTCTGATTAGTTTTCACAATTCTACTGTAAGCTACAATATCTCTTGGTCACCTTTGAAACAGCATTTAGGTATATCCATTCAGATACATACACCTACTTGGAAATCTAAGTTTCAAGAACCTGTACCTGAAAAGGTACAGGTAAAGGGCTATCAGAAGTACAATGTCAGATGAGAAGAGTACTGTGGGCTAATCTTAAATCAAGATGAGTTCACAGTACTGTATCTATACCATTACATTATTAATTCCTTAAGAAAATGGATTAACAAATCCTGCCTCAATTCACTTACAACTGTTCACTTTTGAGTGCTATTATACCTACTTAATGACCAGCTTTAATAATTTTATTTTTAAAAATAGTTCATCTTAGCTTAATAAAATATTTAAGTATTTTTCAAAGGAGTAGATTTGCTACTCAATTTATAAGCACTTAGCATGCTTCCAAATAAACAATGCAATAAGTATTCAGAACACTTTCTGAGAATGCATGCTTCAAATCACATACATGTTGCATTAAGGGCAGACAATTGTATGGGCAAAAAGAACCTGTTACTCTCAAACTGTAAGCTACAAGGTCAAATATCTTCATATCCTCTTTTACACTCTGTCTGGAAAATGTTAAGATAAAATATGACATTCACTTGAGAGCTGACAATAATAAGAACCAGGAGGAGCCTGTAACAGTCAGTATGGAGTCCAGAACAGCAGGCTACATACAGCACTAAACTCAACTGAGTTGGGCTGACAAAAGAAGGGAGGCAAAATGAACATGCAGAAAAGAACTGCTGTGGTGGAGTTTCACACACAACTTATTCATAAGCAGATCCTGAAAAGAACTGTCAAGAAAGGGACAGTCACAGCAGGTATTACCCTGCAGAAGGATTTCCTGGGAGATCACACAGAAGTGGTAAACACTCAGGGCAAATGCATACAACAGAACCACCCCGTTGCAGAGCAAAATGCCCCTTTTGAGCTAATGGCTTGAATCTGAAACATCTAGCTCTGTGTATAAAACTTGTCTGCCACCCACACAAAATGAAAAAATTCTGAAGGATTGTTCCTGCAATTATCTTCAAAATAGAAATGCAGTAGTTCATTTACTATGAAAAAGAAAACAGTAAGTGTTTAAATTAGAACTGCCTTATTATTATTATTATTATCATCATCATTACATCCAAGCAATCTAAGGCTTGCTTGATTTAATACATGCTCTTCACTATTTTTCAATCCTTAAGGATACAATTCCATGTAGGAGGGAACACACACAGTTTCTTTTGAGAACTCCACAGGACAATAAAGCCTGCTAAGCTGTTCTTCATACAGAGTCAAGGCATCGGTCAGATTGATACAGTTTCCCTGCAGGAAAAAAAAACAAAGAAAAGTCCCAGTTACAATCAAAGAAGAAAAACTGCAGATGGATATATACATTTTTTATATTAATGCAAGGTTCCCACAATACTTCAGGACCAGATACATACTGTACTTAATATTTAATATCTACAAGGCAAATACTGAACAGCTTGTCTTCATTCTGCCTACAGCAAACAATTTGTAACTTTTCCACAAAGGGTAAAGCATGGGGGGGATTATCTATCTTCTCATTAGCAGAAACAACCATTACATTAGGGCTTCTAGTTAAAACAGACCACCATGTGTTGTTTATCTTTAGCATTCTACTGAACTATTTTCTTTATGATTGTTTAAATATAACAGTAAACACTATAACATCCAGATTGTATCAATTACTTAACATTGCCTAGGTCTGACAATATTTAAATTCACTATTAAAAACCCTATAACCTATTAATTTTACACAGATTCTTCCACAGAGCCATGTGACAAAATGAATCAGATTATATGGAAGTTCTGTGGCTATACATTATATTGTCTTCAGTTTGTGTATCATGCTTTTGAAAAGGAGGAGATTCCTATGGCACTTTTTTCTTGGACTTGTATCTTATCTAGGAATATTAATAGTAACCTTTTCTAAAAAAATATTTTCTCTAACAGTACAACTATGAAATATCAGACATCTAATTCTCATAATTCCTTTCCAAACAAATATAACCTAAAGGAATCAGCCTGGGGAGAAATTAAAAACAAAAACAACCACACAGAACAACTAATTACAAACACAACCTTGTCCAAAGCAAAGTATTAACAAGCACAAGTCAATGCAACTTATACCTCAGCTAACCATACAGAGAATGATGAACATAAATCCAGATCAACTGTACAAAGCACAACAATGAACAGACCACAGTAGTACTTATTTAGTAACCTGTTATTATCCAGGGGACTGTAGCAGTTATTTGGTTCAGCTACTTTTTACCAAATGTGTAATTTTGTTTTAACAGCAGACTGAATGCAAAAGAAAACCAAAACCCAACCTGTGTGTGTAATTTAAGTCATAAATAGAAGACATTGCTAGGTAATTTATGGGGTATACTACTATTACAGAAAAAGTTTAATAGGATACACAATGAGATAAAAGCATCCACAGTTTCCCAGCCTTTTCTTCAGTATTTCATCCTTTCTCCCTTCTTCAGAAGCAGACAAATCACAGCAGACAGTGTGGAAAACCAATTATAGGAACAATGAAACACACCAATAAGCAGTTTTTACTTTTCAAATCCACAACTCCCAAATCTCCAAATCAAGATCTTGCCTAAAGGTTCAGCCATCTCATCTGGCTGTTCTATTAACCTTACCTTTTAGAGAGACACCACAATTTTAGTTATGCACAGTTTTTTTTATTATTATTATTTGGCTTTACTCAACAAAAGGCTAAGAATTGAAAAAAATCTACTATACAAAACAGATTAACTTCTATGAAGAAAGAGGAAAGTGGATGGAAAAAATAATCACTATTAGTAACACCTTTCTGTAAGAAGTGACCAGCTTTATCAACTGAGACTACAGTGTTGATAATGTCAATCACACATAGATGTTCTTGAATTGCTAAAATATCTCAGTCTAGAATGCAGTAAATTCAAAATCAATCTAATGTGTTCATTTTAACTTCATCTAGTGAAAATAATTGTGGTTAGAGCAATACTTTTATTTTTAATCTGAACAGCCACAATGTTCTCAAACAATAACAAATATTGAACAGAGCTTAGTAAGTTTTAAAGCTGATGACTCACCAGTTACACTTTTTCAAAGGGAAATAAGCAAAATCAGACTCTCCTACAGTGTTCAGCCACTTTTCAACACACACAAAAACCCTACCAAACTCCTCTGCCTGCCCCTTAACCTTTGTTTCAGGTCACATAATTTAACAGGTAAGAAATGGGGGAATGCTGGAAAGGTTTTTCTCCTACTTAACAGGCATCCCTCTAACACAAAAGTAATTTTAAACTAACTGAACTGTATTTATAAAACCTTGTTTGAGACTGATGATTCCTGAATGGTTTCACAGCCTTGACATTCTGAGTTTGCTCAGTGCTTGCACACACTTGTGGCAGTTCACACCTATCTCCCAACACCAAAACTTAGGGGCTTTCAGAAGTTATACATTCTGTGGCACCACAGATTTGCTCTTCAAGTTTCCACTACACAATGCACAACAAATTTAAATAATTACAGTTGCAAGCAGCCAGTAAAAAAATATATATTTTTTAATCCTTAAAATAAGCAGTAATAAAAATATTTAAATTAATCCTCTAAGCTCCAAGTAACAACACACATAAGAAGGTGATGAGCCTGTCAACTGGCTACAGGCTGAATTTAGGCCACTATTCTCCAACCTTAGAAACTAGTGATGTGAAAGACAGTAGAGTCCCTTTCCATAACTGCCCATTCCTTACATCCATAGCTAGTGGATATCCTTGTCTGTGACAATATACTAGAGAATTTTTACTTTTAATTTAACATGGTTTTTTCTATTTTTATTATAAGTGTCAGAGGTGAACATGGCCATGGTTAGGTTGGAGGTTTGCTTTTTGCTCCCCCCTACCCCCATCTCCATTCAGAGCAACTAAAAAACAAGATGTAAGAGCATGAAACACCTTCATCAAAGCTGAGTTAGAGGTTTGGGTGACAGGGATGGCTTTTAAGATAGCAGGCAAGCCTGACTGAAGGGTATCTTCACTGGACAAACAATCAATTAACTTGAAATTAAACTCTCAGTAACACAAGGAAATGAAATGCCCCTTAAAGGCTCCCAAACTGCCAAATCACACAGGCTCACACAGACGTGTCTGTTCTTCCAGTCTCCTTCTACATTGCACTCAAGTAGAACCCTGCTCCCTCTTTAGAAGTGCTAATTAGAAAACCCACACAGCAGCCAAAAAAAGGAGTGTAGCTATGGAGAAACATCACAGTGGCCTGGACATATAGAGGGTAGGGCCATGCTGTGAAGGGTCACATGTGTGTGTGGGAGACACCTGATCCCTTGTACCAGTGATTAGGGCTGTTTACTAGAACCAAAACCCAAGAGTGGTCCCAGACAGTTTTTATCCTGCCTAGGGTGGATGACCCAGACAAGGAAGCAGCAAATTCCTGTTCAGAGGTATTTTTAAAGGTTCCACTTCATAAACAGGCTGAAAATGACAGCCTGCTCAACCTCAAAGGATTAAGTCAGCAAAGCAAGAGCTTAGCACAGAAAAAGGTATTTTCCTAGCTACACATAATTCACTGCCACAGAGACAACCTTACAATCAGCCTCTGCATCTTACAGACCATAGTTTCACAGCTGCTGGGACTCATGTCCTACTTTGAAAGTGTGATGATTCAGAAAAAAAGGACAACTATATCAAACTAGTATCTACAAATGCACATACTCCACTGAAGTTGAAAAAAATCACTTGGGTAATTTAAAAATCACACTGACTTTTAGAAGGTCCAATATCATAAAACACTTAACATGTTCAGAAACAAAACACTGTGAGACTCCATTAGAAATTAAACTTAGCTGTGGGATAGCCCACATTCTTACATCCTCACTGACTCCCACTTCTCTCCCTGGTGATGGCTTGGAATCTGCACCTGTAACTGACTGCCCTTGGAGAAGGCAACACTAAGCACCTCACAGACTACATCACTGAATACTTCAGAATAAGGAAGAATGGAAATGCAGCAAGCCATATGACCCTTAAACAGCACACTAGTGGGATTATGTTAACAGTGTTTTCACAAGCAAGTCTTGAGCCTTAAACTTAGAGAGGACTGCAAGTTCTGCAAGCTAAGGGTCATAAAGCTCAACTCTCTCTGTCCAGGTCCTATATAAGCTATAAGACCCTCAATATTCATGATGCAGCTAGAAGAGCAAAGACATGAAAAGCAAGGCTGCTACCCATAAAACTAAGTTTTTGTTCTCATTGTGATTACTATTTGTGCATGCATAAAGTATTGAGGCATTTCCCTTCCCCCCATATACTTCAGCACAGACTTAGAAGCAGAATAAACTACTTTATATCCTTTCAGAGCTGAAACAAGAAAAAAGTGCCTCCTTTATCCTAAAATTGGCCATGTATGTTCTTGCATAGGAATATGAATAGCCTGATAAAAACCCCTACAGAAGCAGAATCTCTCTAAAAGTGAAGTGCTAGGCAATGGTGGTTATCAGTCCCCACCTAGCGGCCAGAGGATGTTCTGCAGCAGCATTTGGAGACAGGATCACCACAGCATCCCGAGCAACAACCAGGTGTGCTAGAATAGCACATAAAAAAACCCAAATAGCTCTTTTGATAATCACAGATAAATTGTATGGGAGTCAGGCAGCTCTAGAGGCTGTCTGCTGGCAGTTCATGCGCTGAAAAGAACGTTTTTCTGGAAGTTGTGCAGAGGTCAGGAGCATTTCCATTTCTTTTTCTCAGCAGTGGCATTTAGAGAGCCAGGAAGCAATACATCACATGAAAGGCTGGCATTCTGTGGAAGAATTCCATTTTTTGAGTAAAGCATTTATTGAGCACAGCAATCAAATTCTAACAAGACACACAAGGTAACACCCTGCAAGCAAACAGAGGTTCTGAACATTAGTACAGCATAATGCCAAGGCAGAAGCAGCAACTCCAGCTACTGCCCAATAGCCACTGGGACAATGACCCTTTTGCAGCATCTTTCCTATGAGACATTTCCTCATCATAGCAAAGGTCAGGCTCTAACAAATAACAGTCGCTTTTCTGGATTATATTTAACATATTTCATTTTTTAGAGAATCAAAACACTTTGAGAGAGCAGGGAAGGGGGTGTGCACACAAAGTCCTGGATTTTAAAAAGACAAACTGCCTTAACAAGAAGGCAAAAGTAGTGTTATTTCCACTAATAACAATTAAAAAGTGAATTTGCAGTGTAATTCACATTTTAACCACAAGATTGTCTTGCCCATACAACCACAGTGTTTTAAAATAAAGCAGCATATTAAAAGTTGCCAAAAAACTCATTCTCTGAGTTTTGTATTTCTATTAACCTGTCCTGTTTGACTGTAAACCAGGTTCCTTTATACACCTCAAACTCTTATGCTGATAGGAACAGAGTTCACGTACATAATTTTAGGATTTTATTTCAGAGCTTAACAAGATTATTAAAGTTCTGTTCTTAGGTGCTCCACACATCAGTAGACTAGGTACAGACATGACAAATGAAATCATTTCACACACTTCAACCCAACCATCTGCTGGGTCTCATCACATTTTTGTACAATAGCATGCAGCTTCGTGACATCCCAAATTACATTCAGAAAAAATCTTCAGATTAAAATTATACCACAATATTACCCATGAGGTGACTATACTTGAATTAGGAGCAGACAGCAAGCAAACAAATAGTATTTTCTCCCAAATGAAACAATGTCAAATTATCACACCTTTAATGGTGACAAATTTTCATGTCTCACACTCTACAGCCAAAGATGTTAGTTTAAAAAAACTAGTATCTGTTTATAAAGCACATTTGCTTTTCCAAGAATTGTTTACAGTTAAACTCTGTAGCACACCAAACTCATCCTTGAAATTGTTTAAATTCAATTACATAAGTGCTACAAATTCAGCTGAAATAAAAAACCAGTTCACAAAGCCCAGGTTTCATGCAAAATCCTTAATGCATCATTTAAAGGAGAAAACCAGCTTGTGAGCAGATTTTCATTAGTTGGTTTGGGTTTGTCCCTTTTGTTTTTAACCTGAAAAATGCAGACAGCAGTATATGTGCTGCAATACTTTTTTACATCTAGATACCATACCTGTGTGAAATATTTTCCATCTTGTTTCAGGACTTTCATTGAGAGGTCAAGAATCAACCTCAGAAATTCCCACGTGGAATCTGCATACAGAGTATGATTTAAAACAGAACATCACTATTACATATTCAAGACTTCCAACACATATGCTGTTTTAAACAAGTAGATATTCTGTACCTTAAAATATTTCTGTTCCTTAAAGAAAAAAAACTAACCCCAAAGGAAAAAAAAACCCCACACACTACAAAACAACCCACCCAAAACAAAAACCATACACAATGGCAGTGATGCTAGAAGCATCTCTTATTCTTCACAGCAATTTTCCAGACATAACCAAGAAAAAACAGAAAGGAGGGAAAGTTTACTGAAGTCTGAACTCCCCAAATATTAAATCATGTATTTCTTGAAAAAGTATTATTCTGGAATAAAGAGTACAGCTTAAAGAAGTCCTAGGCACATGCTAATTTCTTCTAACATTCAAGAAAAAAAATTTAAAACAGATCATTTCTTGCCTTTGGATTTGCTATTCTAGGGCAAGAATCAAAATATTTTTGTTGCAAACTGCCACAAACTGTTACACAGCAGAAGGGCAGAAATGTGGAAAATCCTCAGAAATTTAATAAAATGAATTGGAAGATTAACCTTCTTCTGGAGATGTGGAGATTGGAACAGCTGTCAGATCATTAATTACATAATCAAACATCCTTCCTTCTTTGGCATACCTCTTCAGTACGGGAATACAGTCTTCAATTAGAACCTATAAAAATGAAATACTGAAGAGTTAGACTCAAAACACCCTAAAACTGACCAGGTGAAATGAACAAATGTGGAGGGGAAAGTACAACATTAAATACACATTTCAATTTAGGCTCCATTTTCAACTTTTTACATCATAGAAAAAGGAGAAACAGTTGTAGGAATTATGACAACAATGTAGGCACTACAGGACTGTATTTCCCAGCTGCTTGCTGGGTGGTCACTTTTCTATTTACCAAATGCTAACTACAGTTAGCAGTCCCCCAATAAACATACAAGTAAAATAAAGTATCCATATGAAGGGTCACTGACTCTTCCAAAGTAGGATGTGATATCTGTTTCTGAATGCTTTAGCTCACACCTGTAAACTGTGAGCTTTAAGGAGCTGAACAAAGATTACTACTGTAAATACAGATGTCAGATTACAGTTGGGCTAGTTTGGAAGCTCTAAGATGTAGCACATAAAGACCTGAACTGCAGGGATGTGTGAATTTTTTAAACTTTAAAGATAAACATAGTAGTGTAACAGCAAGAGATTTCACCTGCAAACTGATTTTTAAATTACAAATTCAGATATTCTCAACAGTACAGGACAACTAAATTTACATGTTTCTTCCATTTTACTATCAATTGACACAACTATGGTTAACACAGCATCCTTAGTGCTATTTCCTTTACTTGTAAGCTATGGCAATAAATATGCTCCTACTTTAAAAATAATTACATATATTTTTTAAGGAATATAAAAGAGTTTGAAGATGGAGAGTTAAAATATTTTGACACTAATGTATACTTTCAACATAAATCCCACTGCCAGCTATTAACATTTCGGAAGGATTTTTTTTTCTTTTTATGACATTTCTAAAATGAAGAGAAAAGAAACACTTCCTCAAAACTCAAGACTGCCAGAGCAGTTTTCCAGGCTAGGTACAACTGCACTTGAAATATTACTTTTAATGTAAGAAAATAAGTTACCTGATAACATTCTCCTTTCAGATTGTCTAAGACATCTCCACATGTTTTACGCATGTATTTTTTGCACCCGTCGATCACCATTTGGTCGATGTTGGAAGCAGGTTAAGGCATTCTACATTCCAGGAACAATACAGGTAACAGTTTCTACTACTTCACAACCAAAACCACAAAAAGGTGACATTCACAAAGAAGTATTAAGATGTTTATCTTGGTATACACACAGCAATAGCTGACCTCATGTCTTCACTTCCATATTCAGATAGAGGTTTAAGAAGTGTTTGTTTTTAACCAGTTATTTCTGGTACTTTAGGCTACCATTACTGTGAAAGCTTGAAATGTGAACAACAGGATACCATATTTAAAAACCTCAAAACTAAAGCAGGTTAAGACTAATCTACTTTAGTTTCTAGCCAGGGAACCCCAAAACCTAGGTTGAGCAACATTTCATAAGGCTAACAGTGGTTTTACATTACAAAATATTTGAACTACAGTGTTGGAAACTTGATTTGTATCAGTACTTTTACTGGAAGGCAAGAGGTGGTCATTTGACCATCAACACAATTCACCAGGTCCTAATATTCCTATTAAGCGTTTTTTGCTTCTAGGGATTATTTTCAATAGCTTTCTTTAGAAAAGCAGAACCACCCAGGGAGGTAGAACTCAGCCCAAACTACAAACTTGACAGTCCTGTCTTCAGTTATGAGACTGTATCAAACTTATGACAGAGCTGTTCCTTTCCAATTTTATACAAATTGCCACTTAAGAGCTGTGGACTTGAAAGCATGTGCTACATAATGATGCATATAAGCATAGTCAGTAAGTCTTAGCTGACATGTTTCATTTCAGACCCTACCACCTCCTTAAACAAATCAAACTGATTGTTCCATTTTGCTCAATGCTAAGACATTGGCAGAAAATGCAGGCTGAAGAACACTGAAATGAAAGATCAATCATTTGACAAAGGATATCTCTACCATAGTAACCATCTTTGGCTTCAGTTTGACTATCTCATATAGTATACCTCCATCACCACCTCCTAGGATTAGCACTTCTTTCCCAGTGTAGTCTTCCTTTCCACTGCCCATTATGGCTTGAGTATATGCCAGGTCACTCTCTGCCAGATCTGAATGGAAGAAAGGGAAAGAGATGGACAGAAACATTACATCTTGAATTCTTCTCATTAGTTGGTATTAAAATTTGGCATTCACCCAAAGGCAATATAACAGAGACCAAAGCAAGAGCATCTGCATCTGCAGAAACAACCTTGCTTGCAAACAGTCCAGGCTAGAGGTGGTTAGTCATTTAACAAAGCTAATGAGATCCTCCTCAAAGTCCCAACAGCATTTCTCTAGTTTTCACTGCAAACCCAGCAATGGCTACCTCAACATTAGGAATTAGTGTCTAGACAAGCAAAGTTGTAGAGCAAAACTGTCAGGACTTGATGCCCACACTTCAGTGGGTTCTTACCTCAGACTAGTGCATCAAGAGACAAATCAGATTTATGAAAGAACACTGGACCCCAACTAACAACAGCAACCTAGATGCCCCCCCCCAAGTAGAACCCTCCACAGAAGCATTAAATATGACTTAATACCTAACTGCTGAAGAGCTCTGAGGCATGCCTTCTGCTGACCTGTTCACCATTAGCTTCAAAGCAGGTAATAACATTACAGAATCACAGAATGTTAGGGGTTGGAAGGGACCTAGAAGATCATCTAGTCCAATTCCCCTGCCAGAGATTCCTAGATCTGAGCTTGGAGCAGCAGCACATCATGGCATATCCTACAGGTCTGCCTGACAATCAGCACTCTGCTTCTAGGTATGTAATAAAACTACACAAAGCAGTACCTTAAAATCCCACAGAAGGCAAATGAGTAATGGCA
This sequence comes from Corythornis vintsioides, assembly GCA_025447755.1. Lineage (NCBI taxonomy): Eukaryota > Metazoa > Chordata > Aves > Coraciiformes > Alcedinidae > Corythornis > Corythornis vintsioides. The sequence goes on along the minus strand of JAOEGS010006010.1, from coordinate 51,791 downwards.
TACTTCCCTTTATATGAGGCACATTGTGACAATGTTCAAACAAAGCCACGTTTATATGAAACTGATAAAAATATCTGGCTAGAAGCATGGAATATTGAATTTGGTGGTTTCAAACATTTATATCTAAATTAGAAAATACCTTGCTAATGAATTTAATAACAACACACTTCAGCTGCCATCTGCACCTAAATCCCCCTGACAGTTGCAGAAAATTAACCGAATGGTTCATGCGTATTTCTAGTGATTTCAAAAAGCTATAATCAAATTTCTTAATTGCTTTGTCATTAGACTGAAATTGGGCATCCTTAGGGCAGCAACATCTCTCATTTACCCCAGTCAGTACTTTCCAACACAAGTATTGAGAAATTTTACAAAGCATACTTCTTGATGCCTAGATCTTCTAGCAAACAGCATTTTTATACAGCTTAAAAGAACAGTATCCCATCTTCTTCCAAGTTCACTTTCAAAAATAGAAAGATCAGAAGGCACAGAGTACCACATACAAAGAGCCTCCCATAAAGTCTGAGTTACTCTTCTGATTACAGTCCAGCTGAACATTTTGAAGACAGAGTCAAAAGATATACACCAACATTCTGCTGTCCTGTATCTCTCCAAGAAGGCAATTCCCTTAGAGAATCAAGGGAGCAGCAGGAATAGCCACACACACCAGCATGTACTTTGTATGTCTTTCAAATTCCACTGAATTTTGAAGACCAACAAAGTAGTGTTTTAGTGGCAAAGAGAAACCCTCAGTAGTCTGAACTTTCAGCAAATGTGTAAAAGCTCATATGAAAGGAATAGAGTAAGCTCTGCTGAAGAACACTGACTTGTACTCTCCTGTGCCACCTTCCACAGCAAAGCTGCCAACTTTGGGCAAAGAAAAAAGAAATCTTTGTACTCTAGGTTTTACATTGGCCAGTCTTTCTGATTAAATTACTGTATAGACAGTAACAGGTATATGTATACATGCACATAACATGGCTTAGAGCATCAGAGCTATGACCCTTCATCTATTAAGACTGGCCATATCACACAAAAGATCATCAGATTATATGATACTTACTAACATCCCCACTGAGGATAAGAATATTCCCAAACTGTTTTGAATGCAGAATTTTAATATTCTGAAAAGGTGAATCTTCATCATAGACAACTTCATCTATGTCATACTCCACCAGGCGTCCATCAGCTGTGGGCCAGTATCTATCAATGACACCTCCTCTCAAAATGGCTGGCAATCTAGAAAGCCAAAAGAAAAAATATTATAAAAACATTTTAAAATGTTTGGTATTTTTAAATGCCCTCTAAACATCCTGTGGGCTCACAACAATAGTTACACAAGGGAGATATAAGAAAAACTTGCAAGATTTAATGCTCAGATACAAGAAACCTATTAGCCATATGCTAAATATACTTAACTTACTGAGGTACAGAGAAAGTGTAACTGGTGGTTCTTTATGTACAACTTCTATAATATGCATGCAAAACTGTCTCTACCTGTAGAGAGGGATTTATATAATGTACTGGCCTCTGCAGAAGAATTGGCTCATGACTAGAATTGGATACCATACAAGAGCAGAATGCAGTCCAAAAGTCATGACAAATTCTCTTCCCACCTTCAGCTCTGCTAAGAATGCCATTTCTTTGAGATTAGGTGACCTCATCTGAAATTGTACTGAGACAATTTAAATACATACACAACAGTGAGATATTATAGTGGTTCAAATTGAGCCCTGCAGTGTATCAGCATCATCTTTGCTACTAACTGATACTCTGAACTACGTTTCAGTAGCTCAAGCATTTGGCATTTTGGTTTTGTTGGTTGCAGGTTTTGGTTTGGGTTTTTTTGTTGACTGTTTGGTGTTTTTTTGTTTGGTTTGTTTTAGGGTGTTTTGTTTGGGTTTTTTTGTTTTGTTTAATTCTGTATAGAGTTACCTTGGTTCAAGTCAGTATTTCAACTGTAAATACAAACTATATTTGAAGTGACACTGAAAGATGAAAAATATTGCAATCCCTTTTAAGCAAGCTGTGTATACAAAACGTTCCCACATACACTTCAGTTAAGGGTTGGTTTTCCTCACCCCACCCCAAGGAGAGTATAGCTGACCAGACAAGGACAAGCTTCTTCCAAAATCACTAGTGATTCCCAATAAACATTTCAGAAATAGTTTCTACCCCTAGAGAGCCGCGAGATGGCAGCAGACGGCGAGAGCAAGAGCAGCCGAGGATAACATCAAGAGGACAAAAAGGAGGAACAACTTTTCCTGCAGCCTAAGTAGAGCTGTATATAGGAAGACAAGTTTTACATCCTTCTTACTATAAAGCAAAAAAAAAAAAAAAAACAAAACAGGTGAGGGGTGTGTGACAAGATGCATGCCACATCCACTTTCTAGGAGGTTCATCTTCCTGTACTATAGTAACCAAAGTCATCTAGATCCCTTCAAGCAGACTTTTTTCTAAGCTAGTTCCTATCATAGGAGTTCCACAAATTCCATCATCATATTTCAGTATCAAAATATCTTCAAAGATAGTTTCTTCCCCATATATATAATATTATCTACATTTGCACACTTTGCACTGGGTGAGGCTTTACCAGGATAAAGTAAAGCAAGAGAAACCTCTTTAACATACAGATGTTAAAGAACAGTATCCAAGGTATAACACTTCTCAAATCACTACTGCTTTACTTGTGGTCTCAAACAGCCTCCATACTACTTTCTGCTATAGCACCCCTTAGTTATCCTATTCTGAGGTTTGCTCCTTGGCTTTATTGAATCTTGTGGATTTTAAACTGCTTTTTACTTTTCTTGTAGCTCCAGATCTCATCCCTGGTCCCAACCAAAGCTACATTGGAGCTCTGCCCACACCTGCCCAAGTCTTTTGCCAATTGCTGACATCTACCTTGGTTTCAGAGCTGCCTTAGTATCAGAGCCCAGCCTGTCAAAGGGCTGGTGCTGACCAACCCTGCTCACCCTGTCCATGAGCTGTGGGATGCAGCCCAAAGGGTATGGTTCATGCCCCAGCCTATAACTCTGATACCCTTGGCTCCCCACCCCTTTTAGAGCAGTGTGCAACTAGGAAGCAAGAGCAGATTCTCACCATTACACACAGCCATTGTGTGAAAAAAAAAAAAAAATTAAGAAATAATCTTTGCCCAAAGTAACCCTATAGAAGATAAAGCTTAACACAATTACAAGCTTCATAGTATCTTCAATTCTGCAATATGGTAACTTTTAAATATTGATGGAAAAGAACATATGCATAAAATCATCTTCAGGCTACTCACAGTACAGCAAAGCATCATTTGCTTATTATCTTTAGCAACTATTCAGACAAGCCACATACAGAAACAGATGAACTTACCTTTTCACCCTTTTTATATCACCATGAAACAATTCTTTCATTCTTTCTTCTACTTTGTTTAGAAGCTGAAAAAAATAGCAAACAAGAAGAACTGGAATTTATAGGTGATCACAATATAAAAAAAGCTGTTAAATTAGGCTACTTGGAAGGCAATAAAAAGTAGCACCAGCACTGAAGGCTTTGAAATGTAACATTAGAAGTCCAGTTAAAACAAGCTGGTCATCTTAGCCTCATTACAAGCATTTGCATATTGTAGCAGCTGTCATCATTGCCTTAGCTGTCCTCCAGGATAACATATATCTTCCAGGCACAGCCAAAGAGGGAATATGAGAAGCCTATAAGGTTCCATTCCAGTCAAAACAGTGGTCTATTTCCCTTCAATATCCAATTTCTAGATCTTTCATATTAGGGAAGATGAAATAGTTTTTCTCTGTGGGGAAGAAGTTTGAGTATAGAGGCTCACCACCTCTCAGACAACAGAAGGACAAAGTCACACAGCAGAGAGCAGGATATACAACACTTCATCACTGCCCTGGGTACACAAAGAGAGACATCCTTATCAAGCCTTCTGCATCTTTAAACTTATTACAGAAAAAAATATGCAGCAAATGACACGTAAGTGTGCAAGCATGCATGCACATATATCTACAATAGGTGTAACTACTCCTCAACTGTAAGCATTCTGGTTTGAACTTTGATACTTTAAAAATCTCTTACCAAAAGATTTTGATAGACCTGAACAAAAAGAGCTCCCTGTACAGTTTGCTAAGCCTGGTGTGATAAGCATCACTCTTACCTGATCGACTTCCTCTCTTCCTTTCACATGATCACTGTAGCTCTGCAGATCCACCAACACTAATCCATGAGGGTGAATTCTCAAATTGGCAAAACTACAAAACAGAGACACTGATGATTTTATCATCAAAAGTCAGAGTGAGGAAAGAAAATCTGACAAGTTACATTAAACTCAAAAATGCACAGATGTTTTTCCAGGCATCTGCGACTGTTGGCAATGCCAGCTCCAGTCTTCCTCTGCAAATCACAAGGCTGCAAACAGAAGGCTGCAGGAGCACACCAGTCACTGAAGAACTAATAAACACAGCAGGCATCAAAGCAGTGAAATGGGGTGTTTAATCCAGAGCAACCATAGTATGAAAGAAAAATATACTCCTCATCTCTATCTTCCTTCTCACTTTATTTTTTCCAACTTTATAGGAACTATTCAGAGACAATGTGCAAGTTCAAAGCTGAATAAAAATTTATAAGTGATAAGCAGCAGGTGTCCTGGAGAAAGCCACAGCTTTGATTAGTGAATATTACAGCAGCAAACTCCCGCTGATGAATACAGATGCAAGCTATACAAAACTCCTACTGCATCTTGTATTTATTATAGGAGCATTTAAAGACCAAAGCTTGATTGTGCTAGGTGCTGGGTGGACAAACACAGGACCTTCAAGAACTTGCAACAAAACAACACAAAGGATAAGATTTTATTTTCTTGTATCCTTTCCCATAAAACATAGTAGCAGAGGGGACATCCTTTCAATATTAGGGAGGGGAAAAGAACAACCAAAATGCTACAAGAGGATTACATAAAAGGAAGGGAGGGAAGGCATAGGCTGAAAGGACAAGAGTGGATGGGAACAGGAACAGCCAAGAAAGACTTTTGTCTGCTCTTATCACCACCCTCAGCCCCAAAGGCAAACAAATCAATTCTTGTTGAGACAAGGCATAGGTGATCTGCTGTCTCTCCCCATCACTCCCACCTGCTCTTGAAGGGACAAAACCAACTTTCCTGCACTGTCAGCCTCAATATGAACACCACCTTCTCCTGTGGGGGTGGGAACCTTGGTCAGCAAACACCCTTAGCTGCAGTGGAGATTAAATTATCAATATTTTGCAAGTGTTACCTGACGATTATAGTTTTTGGAAACCATAAGATGATCAAATGATGAAACAACTGAAGTGATTCAAGAGTTAAAGCACTCTTGCTGGCTTTGGACAGCAGTGATCTATATCCAAGATACATCTACAGTTAATGGAGACCAGAATGCCCAATTCTCTTCAAAAGATGAGCCTGGAAAGTCTGGCTTTCCTGAAAACTTTATGCCCAGGTCTTGCCTTCAGGAGGAAAGGCGTTTCTATACAACACCCACATGCTTACCGTGTTCCCTCCCATACACCTGCAGGTTGCCAAAACCTTTTAGTGATCTTCCCTACATCTCAGCGATTGCCCACTAGGTGTCCCCCCCGACAAGTGCTTTTCATCAGGGACCAGAAACGGCTGTGCTCTCAAAGGCTATTCACTGAAACCACAGGATAGCCTTAAAATACACATTCCCTCCTGCACCAAGAAATTACTCCCGCATAAAAACACATTATTTTATCCTGGTGAAGGATGAACAAAAAATAATCAAGGACCAAGAGATTTTAATTATTTCTTTTTTTTTTTTTTTTAAACTACCTTGGAGAGTGCTGCCTCTTAACAGACCAGGTTCATGAGCTAGTAAGACCAGTGAGTATTTTCAGTGCCTAGGACATTTAGAAATGTTTCTCTCATACAAACTCTGTATGAAACTGTTTAGGAAGAATTAGTGAACTCATTCTACTGTACTTCTGCCAAAACTAAATCAAAGTAGGGAAAACCAGTATGAATTTCAGCAGGGAAACACTTTACCTGCAGTTCAGTACTTTTGATATGTGGGCCACTTCATACTTTGCAAAGCATCCACAGTATTTTACAGCTTAAATTGATGGTCCCATCAGTACCACTAAAACACAAGGAGGACCACTAAGCAAAATTAAAAGAGCAGGACACACACACACCTCCCCTCCCACCCCCACTCTGTACAGAGCTTCAGGGGTTTTTGAATACTTCTATCACTTTACAACTCCTTGAAGCAAAGGAACACAAATGAGTTGTGTGCTTCTCTAGAGTCTCTTGGAGACTGCTCTGAAGAAAATGCTACCAGGATTCTATTTGATTTTTATGTCAACAAGGATTCTGTGTTGTGTCTAACATGAAGAAAAAAAAAATAGTCAGGTATAACTACAAGATCAAAATGCTTCATCACAGAGTCCAAGGAGACTTTAAGAGACAAAAGGGCAGAGCTTCCAGAAGCACTGGTCACTCAAGCAGGTTTCAAAGTGAGACTGGACATTTCTGGTACAGTGAACAGACTTGCTCCAGGCCCTCAGAGCTGCAGCTAAAGGCAGAAATGAGTACCTGCAGTTCATGAAACAGCACTGCTATGTCTGCTGAAATCTGGCAGTGCCAGAAATATTTACACTGCTAGAAAAACTTATCAGTTTATTCCCATATTCCAGATGGTGCTATTTACACAAATAAGCAACAGTTTGATTGTAAGTTCCCCTTTAAATTCCTTCCCTACAAGAATCACAGTTGTCACAAGATTTGACAGCTGACATTGTCTTCACTTCCCTGTGACTGCATGAAATACTTCCTCAGTACGTGCTGCTACTGCCTGTGGTTTGGTGTCTTTTTTGGGTGAAAGGCACAAAGACAGAAGAGGGTTACTCTGAGAAACACAATCACACAACTTCAGTGTTATCATAAGTGGTATGATAGGATTAGAATACAGAGACATTGCAGAACCACCATTCAATTTGGCAAATTGTTACCTCTACCAGAATAGCAGGGTCCCAACACCTAAGTGAGGAGAGAAAGGGGGCTGCAGTAAGGGTCAGTGAGATGAAAGGCAGGCAGCAGGTTGGAGCAGTGTAGTAGGGCAAAATTTCAAGCCCTGAGCATCCAGCTCATAATCTGACAAATTAATGGTAAACAACCTTGAATTAAATTCAAAATTATCAAAGATGACAATATAGATCCAGGATAGTAATACCTTAGTTAGAAGCCACTTCGTTAAAAGACACTTGATTGGAAATTAGCATCCAAAAAAGCTAAAATGCCTGTAGAGGCAGGCACACAGCAAATGGTACAGATGTACACACAGAAAAGCAGGCAGACCAGTCATATTAGGGAAATAGCAGGAGGCCAAAGCTGAACCCATAAAAGACTTACTACCTTCAATCAGGAGAGAGCAGAGGCAATGCTGGCTTTTGTTAGATTAGACTTGTCTGCCTGGCAGAACACATGCAAATGCAGGTTTTCAGCAGCAGCTCCTCTAATAATTGGGGGAGGGCTTTAAAACCAAGTCTGTTGTCCAACTACAAAAACAGCAGTTAACTTCACAACTCAAATGAGGTGGGAAAATTATGAAACAACCTCCTTGGGCCTACCCTCCTGCATCTTGTCTTACTGAAAAATTACTTACTTCCCATTTTCAAAATAAAATATTTACCACACCTTAGGTGTGCACTTGCAAGCAGTAAGAAAAAAAAAAATTGAGAAGGGATTCTCTCTTTTCCCTTAGGCAAAAAAATCTGCACATGAAAAACAGCCCTCACTGTAATAAAGCCCCACTAGTGCTGCATCTGCATACGTGCCACATCTAGAGCAGTACTCCAGCTTTTCCTGCTTGCATGCAAGTGAGTCTCAGCTACAGAAACAATTCTATTGAGTGCTGCTGCATCTTGCCACCTGAACGACAGGGGACATCGAATAGTAAGAAATAATTCTCAATTGAACAAAACAAAGAGTAACTGAAACAGATGTTTTGGAGGATAAGAATCCTCTTTACATATGAAAAGAGACAGAAACAAAGATCAACACATTAGAATACAAATTATTTATTCAACCTTAGTTACTTGTGCTGAGGAGTAAAAAAAAAAAGTGTATTTTAGATTGCCCACAATGTCCCAAGAACAAAACTGGCTAGACAGAGAGGTTACTACAAACTCTTCACCCCTCAAAGCCTATCTGCTGAAAGACTAACTGAATCACTATAGACTGTTTCAAGGATTTGTAAAACAGCTTGCCAATAAAAGCATCACCTGTCAAGTTACTCATGAGAGAGGAAATGAAGACCTGCTTATTGTAGAAAATCCCAAAATAAGTCATACTATTGTTTCAATAAAGCATAGCTTTTAAAAAATGCTCTTCATATTAGAGTATTTAAGGAACTCTAAGGTATTAAGCAACCACGGTTTTATGCTGTACCATTATTCCTGTTCTTTTACAAAATAAGGAAACTAAACAATAAAAAGCTACTAAAGTTCCAAACCGTTGCTGATTCCTAGCAAGTGGTTCCAATTCTTGACCCCATTTTTGCACTCTGGGTAACTCAATGAATAAACTACAACATTTTAGCTAGAAACAAAGAGCTAAGGAATGTTCATCCCGCTCTTCTAAAATATGCTAACACAAAAGAAAAAAGTAAAAACACTCCCCTCCCTTCATAGTGTTAACATTCATCATCCTCACAGCAACATACAAACCACATTCAACTGCATAAATCTTGCACTGTTATAAATAATGAAGTCAAATACCAGCAGGATTACACTTTTCTAAACAAGAATTTAGTTAGAGAACAAAAGCTAAAAATGCATGTGTGCATAAGGGATGTCAAAGCTTTTCTAAAAGACAGTCTCCTACTGTAGGAATGGTGACTAAGTTTCAAGGTTTGTGGGCTTTTAAAGAACTTTCAGGTGAAATGGGACAAGAGGGGGCATGAATGCACAGAGGACAAGGAAAAAAATGCTAGCTGTACACAGTATGTAATAGTACTTGTTCACAAGCAGCACTACTCTTAAAATATGCTATTAAGATACTCAACTTCCAAATATTAGCTTTTAGTATTTTCTCCTTATCCTACATTGAATAAAATTTAAAGTGTGTTTGGCCTCAAAAATCAGAGGTAGAGCTCCTCTCCCAAATCTGCTACTTACTGTTCCCCAGCTAGCTACTTTTGGTAAGCAGGTGGGCAAGGCAGCGAGAAGCATCTCCCCACCACTACAGACAGAGACCCGAGGAGCTCAATGAGCCATTTCCTGCCCAGCTCCACAGCCTTGTGTTGACAATCCCATTAGTAAATGTTTTCAGCTGAACTTCCCTCAATTATGTCCTTTGTCAGAGTAAATCACAAAGTAAATGGACCAGGTAGAGTTGCTACATGTGACTTTTGCTTGCTTAGCTACAGACAAAGGAGAACTGAGGATGTGTTGCTTTGGTAATGACGAGAGGAAAGCACAGCCTAATCCCCAAATCAGCTCCAATTCGGTTAACAGCCACAGCTCCACGGGCTGTTCACACGGAATCTTCTCTTCAGAGAACAACTTTTGTCAACGGCAGCGCTCACAACGCAACTCCGCGGCACGGGGCACCATGTAAGCTCCAGGGGTTATCTCTGAAGACCGTGGAGTGCAGACACCCCATATTGCTATCTCATCCCCAACTATTTTTCTTAGAACCCAGGCTTGTTACATCAGCTACACATCTTTGTCTTGCAATGCCTCAGTCAGCTTTGTCTGGTTAAAAATGTGTTTTAATGTGCATACTCATGGAAATTCTACTCGCATTCAGCAACAACTCGCACATCTTCCATGCCGGGGAACTTTTTTGACCAAGAACACCCAGCCATCATTACAGGAAACTGCTCTTAACATACCCATTTTCCACCACATTTTCCCCCCTTTTTGCTACAAGCTACTTCATTTCCAGAAGTACTTCTATTATTTTTTTTTTTTTCAGGGAAATAAGAAAAGTCTGTATGCCCTAGATAATTTCTTCCTAGTTGTCAGATACTTCATTAGTATTCAAATCTTGATTGCTCAGGTCTCCAAAAGAAAATGCAGACAAATGCTGACAGTTTTAAAAGCCAATTTAGTTAGTATCAAATCCTCTATGTTCACCAGTTCATTCTTATCACTCATGAAATGTTTCTGTTGTGCAGTTTTGTTTTTAAACTGTCTTATCTACTGGCTTAAGTATTCACATCTTTCTGTTAATGTCAGTTGTCACAATTTCAGTTAACTGAAATATGCTGTTAAAGTCTGACTTAAATACATGAAGTTTCTTTAAGTGACCCAAAAACTGAAGGAAACGAGGCTTCTGTGAGTTTTGGGACCTCAGCAAGTTCTCCTGCACATGTTACTGTTCCCTAATTCAGTGTTTAATCAGGCTGGCAAAATGCAGAAAAGTACTGTAACTCACTCTACTACAGACAGTAAGTTCAGTAGAAAAGCAAGGGATTTCCACGGAAAATAAATCCAGTATACACCAGGGTTCACAGCAAATGAATATACCAAGCAAAAGCAATAACCATTCTTTATTATTTCACATTTAAAACTGCACCAGAAAAAAAAAATAGCCACTTACAAAGTTAATATTAAGCTCTTCCATGCACTCCTTTTCTTCATTCTTAAGTTTTGAGGCTGCAGCACAAACTGCAACTCCTTATTACGTTTAGGATGCTCTCCTAGACAGCTTCCCTTAAAAGGTCAACTATTTCCAGATTTATCATAACTTTAAGAACTTACTTCATAAAGGTTAAGAGCCTTGATTGGGAAACCATTTTGAACTGACAACAACTGTATATAATTTAACATTAAGCTGACAAAAGTGATTTGGTAATAAAACCAAGCTCAACTAAAACTTTTGACAGTTAACCACATTTCTGTTGGGAAGCACATTCCTAGCTGGATTAGGGAACACAGATGGTGAAGCACAGCACACATGGAGACCCAAGCAAAGGCCAGGTTGCAGCAGCTGCATATTTATAGGGAAAAAGTAAAACTTCTACATCTGACTGCTAAAAAATACACCCCAACTTGTCATATGGAAAGTGAAAGAGCAAGTCAGTGAGCCTATGCAAATCAGGAAAGGTAAAAGTGGTGTTGCAGTAGCAGAATGTCTGTGTCTTACATGGACACCTCAGTATTAAGAGCACATTTAAGCCCTTTTGTTTCCCTCAAAATTTGGTATTCTGTATCATATTTCTCACTGAGCTGAGAGGGTGAACAGCACTAATCTAAGATGTTTAGCATATGATGGTATTGAACATGAGAATACTTGACTAACCCAGCTGTATTCAACCCCCTCAGAGGGATCAAAGACATGAACTCCCCTCAGAACAGGCAGGCCATACTCACACTTCCATCACTTAACCCCAGCTCTCCCTATGGCCCACATGGTATTATTCTTGTGGCCTCAAGACAGTAAGTGAGGGTTCTTCCCTCAAAGTACCATATCACCGTGCATACAAGTGACAGAAGGGCTCTGCTGCAGTCACCAATTAAGTATTTTACATCAAGATGACTGTATACATTGTAGGCCCTAGAGCAATGCACAAGATTTCCCTAAGTTATCAGTTCTCCATAATGCAAGAGAGAAACAATATGACTTGGAATTCCTTAGGCAATTCTCATATATGTTAGGAGTGGGGCCAACTGAGTTCCTTAACAGGACACTCTGGAGAAGAGAGCCAAGAAATAAAAGCCTGTTTAGCTTAACTCCAATCCTGAAGAACACCAAATTAAGCAGAGATTAAAAAAAAAAAGAAAGAAAGAAAGAAAGAAGCAGCAACTGCCATAATGAATGCCAAGAACAAAGAACTAAGTAACTGGAAACAAATGAAGTACAATAAAATTACAGTAATCAACTAACCCTGACACTGTAAAACAACTTCTGGAATTAAAGTTAATGTGGCTTTGCTTACCAGCTTGTCCAAGTAGATTCTGCTTATGTGAGTGTCACCAATGACACCAACCACCTTTGTCATGATGCTAGTTACTTCAGTAGCTAGGTATAATAAAGTGTTTAAAAAGTACATACTAGACAGAGACAGTTATAATCATTCACATGATAAGGTTAAACTTGAGCATATTTAGATATGGTCAATTCTTCAACTATCAGAAGAATTACATATACATTTAACTGACTTAAAGTTGTGATTGTGGATGACTGGCCTAGAGACCAAGACACAGTACAATGCTACTGCATCAATACAGCCCAAATAGACCAATTCAACTGTTCTGATACCCAAACTGCACCATGACAGATCATCAACAGTATTTTGCTTTTAGTCACTCTGTACACAAGGCTAGTAAAAGAACTGTTTGCCCTGCTTGCACCCCAGAAAGAGATCCAACAGGGGAAGTATTTGCAAAGGAGGATGAAGAGGGCAATTTTGAGAATGGAAAAGAAAATCTACTCACCTGCCATTTTTTTTAATGTAGGTTGCTAAATAACCATGGTCTTCCCAGTTATGAACTGTTTCTGTCATTCCCTGCTCCTGAAAAATGGGCTGTAGAGCTTTAAGAATGGCATTGCAATCAGCTGTAACAAAGAGAGAAAAAAAATGATTAGTAAGGTTATTCCAATCAAATCAGTTTTGTGGTTTGTTTTTGTGGTTTTAAGGCTGAACAGTTTTTGGCGTCCTGAATATTTCTGAGCTCCATCTGAACAAAAGTTTCCAGGTACCTTTTCCTTTTCTCTCCTCTAGATACATTCCTCAGTGCATGGAAAACCAAGCAATTTTCTTTCAAAATCAGTCTTCATCCCTGACCAAAAATGTTTATCTACAATGGATGTAATAAGAAAGTTTTTTATTAGAGCTACCAATTCTATGATATTATTGGTCACCTACTATCTAACAAGTCAGGCAAGTCCTTACTCCTGTTATTAGTTTTAAAATCAAATACACAACTATCCCAGACAGAAACTACAGCACTGACAAGAAATTTAGTATGTGGAATTATTCACTTTTAGTGATGTTTATACTGTATTTAGCATTATACTTAAGCACAGAGAAGAAAAAGACATCAGAATGTTCAGATGACCAGCTACATAAAATACAAATCACAGCTCAAAATAATCTTGAATATTCCTTTATTTTGGGCCTTGATACCCATAACTAACCAGATGCTATGCACACATTTATTTAGAAAATTAACCAGTGCTACAGATCTATGTTCTGAACTTAAGACCACACCACATGTAGCACCACCTCTTCCCCAGAGGGGATCAAAAATGAATCTCTACACATGAAGGTTGGTGCAATCATGATACTTCTGGTAGGGATCATCAGCATACCAATTCCTTATTTTCCAGAAGGAAAGTCATTTTATCAAGGAGTTTACATTGCTGTCTAGTGCACAACATCAGCTCTCTCAAATGCTTCTGAGCAGCTGACTTCTTCCACAGCTGCTTCTTGTAACCCACCTTTATCCTAACCCAAAGAACACCATGCAGCTGGAGAAACCTCTCAGCAGCTTTGAGTTTTCCTCTTCACCTTCCGCAAGCTGTAGTGAGAGTCCTCGCTGGCTGCTGAAGTATATTTGGAAGTAGAGATGTGACACTGCTGAGGACTGAGGGGGTGCCTCCCCCAAGCAGGTTCCCCCAGAACAGCCACAGTTCTGGGGGAACACAGCAGAGCCACCAGCAGTGCCTGCACCTGCCTGACCTGGGCTGGAGAGGCTGGAGAATGCACCCAGCACTAGGG
>JAOEGS010006010.1:0-37967 GCA_025447755.1 Corythornis vintsioides | reverse complement strand
CACAGCAGAGCCACCAGCAGTGCCTGCACCTGCCTGACCTGGGCTGGAGAGGCTGGAGAATGCACCCAGCACTAGGGCAGCCCAGCGCCCCAGGATCCCCGTGTGCCATCACTGCCACTGGCACCATGACCCAGTGCCACAGCTACAGGGCTACTTTCACTGATATCCAGGACAGAGCAGAAGCCAAATGAAATCTTCACCATCTGAAGGAGACCTCTCACTCAGAAAAGCACACAAAAATTCACTTGGAAATAACAAAATAAGCTACTCCAGTAGTTATTTTCACAAGCAAGCTGATGCTTTGTCCACAGTTATTTCTTCAGTCAGAACATGTTGATTTCAGAAGCCTCAAGTTTGCTGTAGACATTGAGATTTTTCTAAATCATCTTCATTACAACAATTGTAGATGCTCCATTCAAACAAGTGTCACAAAAACAATTTGCAAATTTTGTCAGTTGATTTTGAAACTGACAAGGCAAATTCGTAGAGGATGCTGATAAACATGTACCTATCAGAACAGGAACAAAACCAGAACTGTCAACACTTGACTGTCAGTTAAGTGTCAGTGAGGAGATTTATACAAACATTAAGGCAAGTATCATTTTTGCTCCAGATACACAAAACTAAGCCTATACTGTCATGAAACACATCAATAACAACCAGGACAGCCAAGTTATGGAGGCACAGTTTATAACCAAATGCTTTAGCACAGACATTATTCCTCTTGCCCTGACCATTAAGAGTTATTCCCAAAGTAATTATATTTACTCTGTGCCCTAACCACATATACCTTGGAAAAAAGTGTGGTCTAAATACATAATAAGCAATAATTTCCAGGATGTTACCTATTTGTACAAGCTTCAAATAAATGAACAAAAAAAAACTCTATATACAAGAAAAATCACCAAGGTTGGCTTTTCTATCTCAACAAAACTCTACAGTAGATTATGCTGCAAATCTATATTACTTGAAACCTATGTTAAACCCTCTGTAAAGCCTGGACTCTTATCCCTGTATGTTTTAACCAGAGTGAAATAAAAAACATGTAAAACATGTACATAAAAGATTTATGTTAAATAACAAAAAGTATTTACTTTTTTTCTTCACCAAGTCAAAGAGCAAGCCACCTCTCCAACACTTTACCAAGGATACTTAATAAGGCTCTGATTCTTACTGCTCATACTACCTGATACATGTTCAAGAGAAGTATTTTTCACCTTCTACATACCACTTAACTCCTCATGTTGCAAATTTTAGGGAAATAGAACCAATGAAAAAGTAAATGCTGTGGGACAACAGTGATGATTTGACTGCTGGCCTGTTCTCAGTAGGTAGCACAACTGATGATTTTTACCCTCACTGATGAAATCCCACTATCTCTGATGCTTTTATTCCCTCTCTACCCTCCTATCAAGATCTGCATCATTGTGACAAAGTTTTCCTACTTCCTATCCAGCATCATAGTCAAATACCACAAGAGCACAGGCTGTAATTAAGGCTTAGAGTACAATTTGTCTGCTTAGCAATCATTACTACAATAAGTGAACCAATAATAAAGCCAACTTGGTTTTAGAACATAAAAAGCATATAAGAAATAGGGCCATAATTAAAACCACAGTTCTTAAAGGTCATTGCAGTCTCTGCAGCTTTGCACTGGAAAAGGAACATTGCACTGGTCGCTTCAAACCTGCAGCTTCTGGCATGCTGATGAAAGCTGCCACCACACAACAACATTAACAAGAACTCAGTCTCATAATATGTGCCATAGCTTTCCAGGACAGCAAATCAGCATGAACCCCACACTGACTAGTATACAGCTAGCCCCAGACTACTTCAATTCTGCAGATCCTGAAAAAAAAAAAAAACTGAAGTAACAAGATGGTGAACACTCTGGAAAAAGCACTCACACCACATTTAACTGACCTGTTTTCAACAGCTTCAAGGATTCCTGCTAGGTGCACCTTGGCAGAGACTGCAAGACAACTCACCACTGATACTGTTCTGGTCCACAAACACTAATCCCTCACAAGCTGCTCATCATTCAGCAGCAGGTTTTTTTGCTAAGCACCCAGACACAAGCTTGAGTTCTTCCTATTATACAATTAACTTTAGGAAATTAAACCAACAACAACATGCTCTTTCATTAGATCTCCTTTTGATTATATCACACAAGATTTGCTTTAATTAATTCTACAAAGTTGGAGACGCCTTTTTAAAATGCTTGAGGCATCAGTGGTTGCTTGAAGGCATCAGGAAGTTTCAGCAATCTCAGGATCTCTCAACCAAATCCATTTAGCACCACCTCATTTCAAGCTCAGATACACTATATTAAAGCATTTATAAGCAAAAAGGGCAATGGTGATTAGAATAATAGGAACATCTTTGAATTTACATTAAAATGCTAATTAGTCTTTTTTTATTGCTATTCAGGAACAAAGGAAACAAATTGTTTACCAAGCATGAAATATTGTTGTAACTATTTGTAATTATTTGCCAGAAGGAAGAAAAAGGACCAGAAAGCAGAAACAAAACCAGTGTGTATATTTGAGAGATATCTATTTCTCAAGAGTTGATGCCTAGTAAAGCCAGGCAGTTTTGGAATCCCAGATCACTTGACAAGATTATTTGCAGCAATTGTAGAAGTTCCATAGATATTTTAGAAGCCAAGAAGCCATTATATGATAGTTGATCTGTGAACAGGAGCTCAGCTCAGAAGTCCAGAGTTACTGTTCCAGTCTGGCCTCAAGCATAACACTGCCTACTTTCACCCAGATACTCAGTGAGCTCAGCAAATCTGCTATGATCCAGACAGTATCTAAAAATATTCTGGTTTAAGACCTCCTCATACCAGAGGATTGACAAAATCTTAGTAACTGTGGGAACAGATTCGCTCTTATTTGAAAATATTCACCCCATTTCTGACTTCAAATTTTTCTTACCCTGATTTTTATATCTTTTCCTCTACTAAGTGGGAGTGTAACAACAAAATAGGACACATCAAAGCACTTACATATGCTTCCACATCTCCTGCATTTTTCCTCTTGGTAGCTACTTTCAAGACAGAAAGATGAACAAAAAAAAGAAATAAAATTAACTGCTTCATTAACAATTCACTAAGGAGTTAATGCACATTAGAAGCCAAAAGGTAGAATATTCTAATAGCAAATAGCAACAGGAATGACTGGCAAATTGTTTCAGTTCAGAGCTGTGCAAGTTAATCATTTCACTACATTAAACCATTGTGTTGGGCAAGTCTGAAATTCTCATGCATGGGACATTAACTGTCCCATTAACAGGAAGATGATGTGCAGACAAAGGGGGAGGGTATAAAATAGAAATGATGAAGGGAACACCCCTGACAAGAGATTAATTTCTAGCCAGATTAGGTCTCAGGAGCAGTTCAAGAGGGCAGCTAGAAGATGAGCCTTCAACTTGATGCAGCCACACACCTGACCACTTTGTCACCAAGCCCATTCAAGTCCAGTCAGTCTGCTTGCAGTGCCTCCCTCCACCACCAGCAGCCACTGGTAATAACAGTAAGCAGGCTTACAGATATACAGGGGGGGCCTCTCATTCAAACACTAATCTAAAGTGCTCCCAATGACAATACTGTAGCTCTGTCTTCATTAAAACAGCTTCAGAATTAAGGGCAAGCTTCAGAAATAGAGTGTAACACTCAAATTTTAAAATCCAGACCTGAGGAGGAACTTTAGGTTCCAGTGTCCATTTCACACATCCTAAATTTACTTTAGGCACTAAAGTGAATGGAACAATAATTAAAAAAAAAAAGTGAGACAAAAAGGCAAAACAACTTATGGAAAGCCTCATCCTACTAGCTCCCTCTCTTTCCCACAGGAGTACTGAGCAGTACATAATGATTTGCAGATAACTAATTAGCATTTAGTCACCAATTATTTTCTTTAAAACTTTAAAAGAACAGTAATATTTATTTTGTCCTGGTTAAAAGCATCTCCTGCATGGAAATGAGAGTGCAGTGGGGAGAGCACACTAGTGTTTGAAACAGACTATCCAGAGAAGTTCCCACAGAAATATTACAGGCTCAACCAAGAGTTCAAAACAGTTGCCTAAATTGGTCCTTTTCCCTCAACTACAAAATAAATCCATGTCTCACAAGAATGAAAGGGCCCTCTCCAAGCACAACCCAAGGCCCCTGATTTTACTACTCTCCCAGACAAAGCAGTTAGCTTTTGCCAGACATGTTAACAGATGTAAATGAAAAACAACTGGCTTTAGCAAGACACCTTCCGGGCATTAAGTTTTGAAGTCTCCTATCAGGAACCCACATACACACAGGAAGAACCCTTTGTTTTGGCCTTGCCAGCTCTGGGAAAGTAGAGAACAGCAGGAAGCAGAAATCTAAACTAAAATTATTCCTTTCAGTCAATCTGCACCTGTGAGAATCAACCTCATCACGTTGACTTCTCTCAAGTGAGCAAATCAGGCATGGCATAAGGCTTAAAAAAGGGGCAGCAGGTGGAAAAAGTAATCTACTGCTCACCCACCCAAGAGAAAATCGATCAGAGACCCCCTGTGCACTTACTCCATTTGATTATTCTGTCTCAGAGAAGGTTAAAAGTAGAAGCTACTTTTTCCTAAAGAGCTTCCTCCACACCCCTTCTCTGAAGGCTGCCAGCTACACACTGAACACAGGCAGATCAAGGACATCCCTTTGTGCCACAAAGCGAGTCCATGGACTTACACATTTTTCATAACCCAATGCACCCAAGTGTCCTTTTGGAAATTATGGGTAAAACAACCACAAATCAGTGAGCTCTCAAAGTATTAAAGATACACAAGTACCCACAAGAGATTTAAACCCTCATTCCTCTGCTGCATTTCCAAAATCTTTAGCAGTTCAGACTACATCTGTTCCTGTGTTCAACCACCTTGACAATGAAAACTGTTCTCATGTTCAGATCAAGTTTCATTATGTTTCTATTTGTGCCCACTGTCTTGTCCTACCACACAGGGGAAAACTGAAAAAAGTCCATCTTCTAACCCCACAATCAGGTTTTCTTTTTTTTAATATATAAAATTTGACATGGTGTTGCAGAACATGGTTTAGTGGTGGACTTGGTAGTGTTAGGTTAACACTGGGACTTGATCTTAAAGACTTCATCTTAAGGGTCTTTTCCAACCTAAATGATTCTGTGACTCTAGATAGGCAAGATAACCTGAGCTTTCTCTACTACAGGCTGAGTAGTTTCAGCTGATCCAGCCCCTTTATATGACAGATGCTCCAGTTCTTTAATCATGGCCATGGCCATAAACTGAGCCTAATCCAGTATGACCAACCCTCTCCCTTGTACTGCAGAACACAGCACCAGACTCAGTTCTCCAGATATGCCTCATTAGGGCTGAGCTGAGAAGGATCCCCAAGCTGAAAACAAAGCTGTCCCAAGCCATTATTTGTGTATGGAGTCATTCTTCCCAGGTGCAAGACTTGGCATTGCCTGTGGTTGAACTTCACTGGGTTCCTGTAGGTCAGGAGTGCCTACAATGCACTCACTCCTGCCAGTTTTGCTTCATGCACAAGCTTGCCAAGGATGCACTGTCCAAATGCTCAGGTCATCAATGAAGATACTACAAGTGCATTGCCCCCACTATCTACCCCAACTTGAGTACACTACCACACACTGGCCTCCAGACAGGCTTTTTTGGTGCTCATCAACTTCTTTGGCACAGCAGTAGAGCTGGGGTTTCTTTTCACCTCATAATGGACTGCTCTAACTTCTACTTTCATCACTTCATCTATGAAGATGTTACTGGAAACTGTGTGAAGTTCTGTTAAAGTCTAGAACAACTACTGTTCTTTCTTCCTCAACCAAGCCAGGCCTTTGACTATTCAGTGTTATGAGGTGGGTCAGGCATGAGTCTTCCCTTTATAAATCCATGCAGCTACACCCAAACACTTCCCAGTCCAAAAAAGATTGGGAAATAGTTTCCAAGATTATTTCTGCTTTTCCAGGTACCAGGATAAAGTTGGAGGGTCAATAGCCAGTAGCTACCCAGATCTTCCTTCTTCTTCTGAAGATAAAACCAATACTGATTTTCTTGCAATCCCAGATTTGCTCAGATGCACCAACAGGCATCTCACTGCAGGGCAACACATCTACAAGGAACCTGGTTCTGGGTAAAGACCATGCCACACCTACCTTCTCTCATCTTCCCCACATGTAGAAATCTCCCAAAGTTGACATGCTTTCATTTTGACAAAATAAGGTATGTGGAAGCAAATACCATAAGGGGAAAATAAGAAAGGGGGGTGGACCAAAGCTGTTTCAACTTCCCTACAATCACCTTTTAAAACCTTGTAGTTTCAAAATCACTACTGTATCTTCGGTAGTAACAGTGACCAAGTAACAAAATACATAGGGGCTTTCAGATGGTACTAGCACATATACATGGCTGTATGAGCTATCTTTAGAGGGTCTAACAGGGCAAGTAGAAGACAGCAGGGTGATGGACAGCCAACATGGCTTCATCAAGGGCAGGCCCTGCCTGACAAATCTAGTGGCTTTCTATAAGGTGACTACATCCATGGACAAAGGACGACCTGTTGATGTGATCTGGACTTCTGCAAAGCTTTTGACAGGGTCCCCCACAACATCCTACTCGCCAAGTTGGAGAGGTATTGGCTTAGAGCAGAGTTAGAGAATGTTTAAATAATCTCTCCCATTCACTAGGGTATTAAAAAATATTCCTTCATTTTTAATAAAACATATACTTTAAAAATAATTCTTCTATACCTGGCATCTAAATCACAGGTGATTGACATCACAGGTGATGTGACATCCTATTATGGTTAACTTTTTAAATGTACATCATCTGGATTGCTTCACAGTACTAGAAGAAAAAAAAATTTACAGCTAAAAAAAGCTTTAACTTTTTTCCTATCCCCAATTACTATTTTGCCCTGTAAGATTCTTAAAGAACAGTGAATTTGTATGAAGCAGAAAAACATCTGGCAGAGCAGCAACATTTGCTTATCTAGAGACAAAGATGAGAAATATTTGTCCCACTGTTCTGGACAGCTCACAAACTATCTTAGACCTTTTAAACATCTAAGTCTCAAATACTCTTTCAGACTTGTTGCTTGGTTAAGCTTAATTTTGCTATGCAAAGACAGAAAGCAATTAAACTTCTTGCAACACTTCATCCCAACAGTTTGGCTTACCTCTTCCCCTGCTGCTCAGATCTGACAAAGGCATTTGCAAACATTCTCTTACATAAGTTTGGCATATCACCTTTACACAAAGTATTTATGCACTCACAACTTACTTCACATTGTGCAGCTTGAGCCTTAACATCAGTAAATGTTGTTTCAATGCCACAGCTCCACTAAATTTGTCTCATCCAGTAATGCATAAACTTAAGTCTGTCACCTAATATAGACTGCTCACTTTTTAAACATGATTGCCTGCTGAAGTATCTGCACTTCCATAAAAAAAAATAATTTATTTGAAAGCAGAACACCAGCATGCCCAAGTTTCCTGTTCACTTACATCTCATCATATTAAGCAGTGATTACTACTTATAGGTATTTTCCTTCCAAGGATTTTGCTATTAAAAAAGGCATAGTCAGAGACACATACCTGAAATTAGAGATACTGATGTGTCAAAAGCAGTCTATTTCCTGCAGGAATTTATTCCACAGCCTCAAACCAGACCCCTGTGGAAAACATCTCCCATGCTGCTAACCTTCACCTCTGCAGGTGACAGTTCATTCATGTCTGAGCAAGCAGCCTGAGTACCTGACATCATGCTGGAGAATGAGAACTATATTTTCAGAGTTGCATTCATAAAGTATTTTAATATAAAGAAATTAAATCAACAAAAGCAGGGAGTTCACAGCAATCTTACTCCTAAAAAATGGAAAGCTATCAATTCCTGTATTAATGCCTCCTGACATTCCATTTGTGCTTGACACACAGCAGGCCTGTTCTCAGGTCCAAGACTGTCACAAATGAGACCTGCAGGGCTCAGCTCAAAACAGCCCAGCCAAGAGCACAGGCTAAACCCACACCCCTAACTGAGGTAGTACAACAGACCCATTCCTAAACTGCAGCTGCAAACACACCTTTACCCAAGGATGCTAAGAATTGCAAGCTCCAGAGGCATTTACTTGGGTCTTGTGTCATCTTTATTTACATAGTCTTCACATACAGATGATAATCAAGGAATCAGCAAATTTTGCCATATTGATTTATGGTATGTTATCAAAGAGATAAGCATATCATCTGTGTTATCACTGCAATCAGATGTTTCAGCACTTCAGACAATCCAATACTTGACAGAACCAGCCAAGTTACAAGGTTCAGAGATGCCACTCCCCTGTGATGTTCACATAGACTGTTTTTACTGCTAACTCCAGTTAGAGAAGCAGAATCTGTCTCAAAAATCCAAAGCCTGAGTATCTCTAGTTCTAGGAAAAAAAAAAAATCACTACACTCAGAGAATACAAACTTCAAAATAGCTCTATATGTAGCCTCAAGTGCTCAAAGTTTTTTTAGTTTTTCATTTATAATCATAGAAACTGTCAAATATTTAGCATTAGTTTAAGCCCTTCTCCATCACAAGAATTCAACTTACCTGTTGGAAAAACAAGCAAAAGACACAAAGTTTTCAATGCCAGCCACTTATTTGTGCCTTCTCCATTATTTCCACACTTGGTGCACTGAGGATGAACCATGACAACAGCTAGAACTGCTGAGTATCTGCTCATTAAACCAAGCTAGCACCAATTTCATATTGTCTTTACTACACAGCAAGATACAGCTTGTCACACATGAGTAGTTGAACTCATGTAGCTCCCACAGGTAGAAGTTCAGGTAGAAGTTTCATAGCTGGTAGAGCAGAGGCAATACAGCATGCCTCCTCAGCTTTAGTACTTAGTTCCTCCTCCTTGAAAAAAAACTCCAAAAGGTAAGTTTTGTAAATCCAGTTTGCCTCCAGTAAGTACTGTTACACAGCAAAACACTAACCAAAATATAAAATACCTTTTGCATGTCAGATCTGATATACATCATTCCAGTTAGATACTTATTTGTATGTATTCCTACTGATGACAGTGTCAGAATGGAGCAGCAGACCTGCAAACAGGAACAAAGCCACTGACAGAGGGTCTAAAGAGGGAGGCTCAGCCCACAAAAGGTCACTCCCTTTTCTTTCTCAGTGAAAGCAGTCACTTAAAAAAATAAAAAGACCATGTGCATGCACTTGTTCACTTACTCTTTTTCTTAAAAACCCAAGCATTACATTACCTGCACCATAGCTCTGGCATTGCCATTGTGTACTAATTCACACAAGAGTTTCACAAGAATTTATTTCAGTAACTATGTCAACTCATATAAACCAGCACTTTCCTCCACCAGTCCACTCGTTTGTGCCCTGGTGCTGAATGTTGCCCATGCAATTGTTTGCACAGCTGTACTGTGAACTCTGTAAACCCCCCCAGCAATAATCTCAGTAATCCCCCCAGCAATAATCTCAAACAGTACAAGATATTTCTCCAACATGTTCTAACCCTTGCAAAGGAACAAATAAAAATCCAAGTCTAACGACAGTTCCCATTTCTCTTCCAGTGCCACCATTAAAAAAACTTGAAGAACATTAATCATTTCAGTACTCAACAACCAAGAAAACTAGGCTTATAGGACACATTCAAGCCTGGATAGAAATACTCCCATGTACCATCAATTTTAAAATATATAGTAAACTCAAATCTTAGGTCTGTAAAAGTCTTTAAATTAAATAACTTGAGGAGTCCCAAATTTCTCATCTCTGATTGACTAGTGTGTCATTAATCCAGAAGTGAAAGGCATGACTGATGACTTCTACATCCGATTAAGGAAAGCAAGCAAGCTGTGACTATCTCCAAAAGTGTTAAAGCCCTTGTATTTTGGAATAGGAAGCACTGTGCTACTTGCCTGCTGATATTCTCTGCCTATCTCAGGGGCCACAGATAAATAAGCAAGATACTTCTACTCAAAGGACTGAGCTCTACAGTTGCTACTTTATTCAGCTCCTGAGGAAACCATCACAGAATGTCAAGTTATGTTATCCAGCTCTCAAACATTCATGTCCTCCTCTTTAACTCCCTATACCCAAGTTTCCATTGACATTTGGGTCATCTCAGTACATCCAACCATCAACCTTAGTGAAGTGGTCAAGTTAAGCACTAAGAGATGCCTACTACCCAGCTATCACTCTCAAGATCCTTACTGAGTACATACTTGAACCCTAAAGAACATACATAACATACACAGTCCTATATTCCATGAGAACAGAACTGCCTGAAGAAAACTGGGCTGCTACTGATGGGTTTTGGCACACATGAAGTCAAACAGTGTGAATGACCTGCCAGAACCTACAACATCCCCATCTTCCTAGTGAAGAGCTGTGTCCTCCAGATCCTTTCACTGACATCTAAAGACAGTCTCCCTCCTTTACTCACCAAGAACCTCAAAGAGAAGCCACAGACAACAGAACACAAAAAGAAAAATTTTTTCAGGGATCTGTAACATCTCAAACTCTATCCCATGAATTTTAGTTATGTTCAACCTTGATGCTGGACAGTAACATTGAAGCCTTTTCCTTCAGTATTAGAAGAACACTAGATAGCTGCCATGCAAAATATGAACACTGAGAAACATTCCAGTGATTTCATCAACCATCCATAACTCTCATACATAGGCAGATTCCTTAAACAGGCACCATAATCATATACAGCTATTGCAAGATGTATTGCAACAAAACAAAAATTGAACAACCTTGCTTCAACCTTCATGGACTGAAGCCTTCCTACAAACTGGCAAATTTAACAGCTGTATTGATACCTCGCAAAATAAACATCTGTCAAAAACTGTGGACACAACTAATTTTTATGAGTAAGGAGTGTGCATTCACCAAGAAGTTTTGCATTCTCCAGAATACAGAGATACAATAACTTTGGTTGAGATGTAGAAATAACACAAGACTCATCCTACTTTTTTCTCCAGCAATTCCAACTTTTCTGAAGAACCCAATTACTGATGGAACCCTCAATAGTTCACTGAGCTAATAGAGACCATTGCAGGGGCTGGGTGGAATCCATACAAATAGCTTTTAGACTAGCTTAGACTCCTGATTCTTCTCTCATGCTAGATCAGCTAAACAAAAGGTGAAAGGAAAAGTGGCAGGACTAGCCCATCACTATTAGCGAGGCTAAGCTGCACAATAAAACCCCTTACTTTAAAAAGGGAGCTGAAAGACTTTTACAATGAAGCACAGAAAAATACCCTAAAGGACACTGTTCGGGAGCAACTACACTAATGGCTTCACCCTCTCTGCTTCTGGCTCTACAAAGTGCAAAGGCAGCAATGCCACGAAGGGCAGAGCGCACAGCAAAGCCCCCGAGGTCAGAAACCTCTCTCTCAAACCAGGCTATTGGTACATTTTATCTGCAGATACGGGGAATTGCCTTCACACTTCCCTCCCTCCCTCCGAAAAGCAAAAACAGAAGGAAAACGATACGACACAGACAGTCAGAGCCTGTACCGGGGTAAGAGAGCCCGAGCTGGAGCTCTCGCTTGGCCTTCGCCGACTTCGGCATCGTTCTGGCGCTCACGGCAGCTCGCCCCTCGTTAAACCTTTACACCCAACTTGGCCCTTGAGAAACGTGCTGCTTTCCTCGGTTTTTGTCTCAAACATGCCCCCTACAGATTAACTAGAGAGTAACGCTTTGAAATAAATGGTCGCTCATGCAAAGCCGAGTTTCATCCTTCACGCTTTTGCGACGAGGTTACAGAAGCACCGAAGTGACAAGACACGCACTGTACCCGCACCGCGCTGTGAGGAGTTACCGGCCGGTTTGATCGCCACTCCCGCCTGTAGCACGGGGGCAAAGCTGCACTAACCAAGGCACCGCGACGAGGGGGGCTTCGCGGGGAGCCCCAGCTCAGCCGCTCGTTAACAGCCAGGCCCGCCCTCGCCCCTCCCGCCCCGGGCCCGCGGAGCGTCACCTCCCGCCTGCCCGCTTCCCCCGTCCGCCGGTGCAGAAAGCCCGCGCCAGCGGCCGGCCGGAGACCGCCGCGGTGACCGGCCAGAGCGGGGGCACCTGCACCCCACGGCCTCTCGTCCCGAGCCAGGCTGCCCCCATCACGGGGAGACCGCGCAGCATGGCGGGCTGAGGGCAGAAGGCCGCAGAGGGCCCCCCGCCTGCCCGAGGCGGGTACTGCGGCATGGCGGCCGCGGGGAGCGCGGGGGCACCTGCCCGTCAACGGAGACCGATAGCGAGCAGGGGGGAGGGGAGGACACGGCCGGGCAGGGGCGCCAGAAGGAGACCGGAGGGAGAAGGAGCCCGCGCGGGGCCTGGCTGGCGGCCGAGCGGCCGCACAGCGTCCTCGGCGGCGGCTAGCGGCGAGGCGAGCCACGCCACACCGCCATGGGAGAGGAGTGAAGGGAATGGGAGGCAGGCAGCCGCGCCCCCTCTCCTTTCTCCCGGCGCCGCGGTTACCTGTGGCGCAGAGCAGGAAGTCCAGGGTGCTGTGCCGCGCTGCTGCCATAGTGAGGTAGAGCCCTGTGCCATGCCTAGAGGAGGCGGCAGCGGCGGCGCGGTGTGTGCGGAGGAGCCTATATGCGCGCGGGGGCTGCAGCGGCGCCGCGGGGGGGAGGAGGGGGAGATGGGAGTGGGCGCCGGAGGGGCGGGGCCCGGCCGGCGGGGCGGGGCAATGGCGGCGGGGGCGGGAGGGCAGCGGCCGTTGGCGGCCTCGCGGCTGCTGGCGGCGAAAAGACAGGAGCGAGAGCGGCGGGCGCCGGCTCCGCGGGTGATGTTCGGCGGGATGACTGGTGCCGGTACCGGCGTCGGTACCGGTGCAGGCAGGGCTCGGAGGCCCCCCGCAACGCTGCTGCGGCGCAGCCGCCCCTCCCCGATGGCTGCGGCTCCTCAGCGCGGCGGTTGGTGCCCGCAATTACCGGGCCGGCAGCTCCCGCCTCAACCCCCTAGAGCTGGGCCTGCGGTGGAAAGAAAACGCCCGAAAAACGGCCAGCCGAGCTCAAATTTGCTTTAGGATTCAGTTCGCGCCCCCTTCACCTTCCCGGTGAAATCTCGTAATGACGGCCCAGGGCTGAGGCCACCGGTCAACTTCAGCAACAATGGTGGCCTCGGGCTTGGGGCTGCTGAGCGGCCTCAGTTGCTTGTCACCCGCTGTCCTGGCTGGGCAGGCAGACGAGGAGCTCCCTTTGGCCGTGGCTTCAGAGGGACCGTCGTCAGAAAACCTTTATTTAAACCTTTTTATCTCAAGTCGGTTTTTCTTACATAAAGGATTACTGTAAAAGAGCGTGCTGAAGCCACCAATGACATAAGCCACATGCAGTTACAAACCCAGAAAAACACCATCTAGAAGTGGCTAATAATAGTTTGGCAGGTCTTTTAATTTCTTTGTAGGATTGAGATCGAGTTTGCACAATACCGTGACATCAGTGAGTTTCTGATTCCACAATTAGGAGTTTTACAAGTAATCACTATTGTGTAATGTGCTGCTGTGATTATTTCCCTCAGTTGTAATAATGTTTATCAGCACAAGCTTAACAGTATCCTCATTTTGAACAGTACAGGTCCACACGGGCATCCTGGGCAAAGCAAAAGCATTCACTGGAGGTAGGTGTCAAAAGAGGCACAGGCATCTGCAGATCTCCAATAGAGCTTACTGGATTGGTTTTTGCTGTCTTAAACTTCAATGGCATCATGAAACTAACCAACGTCTTTTTGTTCAGTTCCACCTATTACCTTATCTTTCCATTGTGGAATAGCTGGAAGAAGGTAATAGTGATGTTGTCACCTAAGTACCTTCTATTGTTATTTGTTCATACATGCCAAGTGCTTAGCCAAATTGTGCCTGTATATACACAGTGTGAGTATATACACAAGTGAGTGGTCTTGCTGGGTTTACAGGGAAGAAAAAAAAAAACAACGAAAAAAAATTAACACCAATTTGTCATGCAAATCTTTTAATTTAAAAAAAAAAAAAAAAAAGAGCATTAATTTTGCTTCTTAATGCCGACCATTCCAGACTGGCACTTGAAAAATGATGAAGCATCATCTTTTCAACTACATTTGCTGTGGAAAAAAGAAACAGAACAGTCATTTTGCCATGTCCTTTTTTTTTATATGGATGGGAATTTTATGGATTAGTAGTGGAATTCTAACTGAAAAGCTGTAAGGGCTAATTAATTATTTCAGAGAACAGTATGAAGTCTTTCTTAAGATTTTACTTAAAGGACAGTTTTTAGCCATAAATGGCTTTCATAGCTGTTATTAAATCAGGTGGAGCTGAGAAAGCTGGCAAAACAGCATGAACAATTTTTAAAAGGACTAGAAGGGTGGAAAAGAAGAGGTTCATTTTGGAAACACTGGTAAAGCTGTAGGAAAACAATCAACAAGAGGAAAGAGTTTACAGTATCAACATGCAAGGGACGAAAGTGGACAGTAAATGACATGGGCTTATGGAACAACATGATAACAAAGCCTACAGAGTGTAAACCTCTGTGTGAAGGGTCCCATTGCTGAGGAATGAACTAATAGACTTTCTCTTCTGCTTCTTTAGCAAGACTACCCTGTGCCTACTACTTAACTAGGTCATGCCTGGGATATTTTTGGGAAAATTCTTGTTAGAAAATTACACTGAAGGGAATTTAAAGAAGAGCAATTAAAATAATTAAAGAGATGGAGGAATTGATTTATGAGATGAGATCAAAAGATCTGGAATGTTAAAACATGTTTCAAATGCTGTGGAGTTTGGGTGACATCATATTGTTAAGATTAGCACAGGAGGCTGTATTTTTTAGGTATTATTTTTTAGTTTATTGAGTGTAAGGTTATGTGTGTATTTTGTAACCAGTAGAAACTGCAAAATTATGTGTACTGGGCAGAAAAAGGTTGAGACACTGGTGTTTGCCAAGTTATGGAAAGCTTTGTGCTGAAAAGCAAGGGCAGAGGCCCGACCCTCCACAGGTAGATTGGATAGATTAGATAAAATATATGGGCTTGACAGCAACACTCTTACCCTGGGAAATAGTTGGGATAAAGGCTTTGCATTATATAAAATAACCTCCACTAGAGGTGCATTTTGCCCTGCATCAACTCAGTTCTCCCAGCTGGATCATGGTGGGCTGAAATCCTGAGTGTCTCAAGTATCAGGTTGCAATAGCATTTTCAAACACAGGCTCCCTGTTCATCTCCCCTGGCCACATCTGCCTGTGTGCATTAGTCTGAAAATATTTCACCTATAACTGCCATGGTCCAAAGTTTACCTCAGGAATTAAAGTTTAAGCCATCTTTTTTCTTTCTCATACACAGCTAAGAAATATCCTTTAATAAAAAGATGCTTTCCTTATATTTAGGATCTGTTCAGAAATTCATTAACTTCAGGTCTTTCTGAGGCCTACCCAGGGTACACTTGGATCACCTGGTGTTAGTAAACTGTTTTGTTTGGGTTTTTTTTTTTCCTGAATAGCTAAACAAATTTCTAAAGACACATTGACACATTTGAGACAGGAGCTCACAAGGGTTGTGTCAGCCCTTAGCTGTATATGTCATGGCTTTGTCACTCATTAATAATGTCATCTTAAATGCTTATGAAAGCCTGGAAATCTAAGAATTGTTTCAAACATATGCACACACTGAGGTTGTAGCCTCCTGCTGAAGCAACTAGGAGATAGTACTGAAAAGGGAAAAGCAGGGGCTGCAAACAAAAGATGGTAAGAGTTTGATGCAAACAACTGGAAGTATTTTCATCCTTTCATCACCTTCACTGTTTATGCATCATACTTGATTTTTTCCACAGTTTGGATTCTTTTTTAAGCACAATTCTAGTCCTTTAGTATTTGCTTACAGTTGATAGAAGTCTTGGTAAATTTTGAAGAGTAGGAGAGGGAAGATAATATTTTTAGTAATGTATTATAGGAGGGAAAAGGGTCTTGTAAGTTGATGGTTGTTCTTTGAAAATTATTTCAGGTAAGAATGTGGCACCACAATTAAAAAAATGTGGCAGCACTTCAGCTTCACCAAAGCTGAAGTTTGCCTCTTTGCAAAACAGTGTTATTATATAAGACAAATTAATGTTCTCTAGTGGTGTACATGTTTAATACAACTAAGAAAACTAGAACTCAGTATTGTAATTAATTTATTTCTTTCATACTTATTTCTGCTTTTGTGTCTGAACATGTTACTGTTTACTAAAACAAATACAATTTCTCTCTCCATTCTTGGATGCTCATAATCAAATATGTAGGCTTGCTGAGGCATTGCTCTGAAGACTTGAAAAAAAAAAAAGATAGCAAACTCTCTTTCAAATTAAATATAGGCAGTGTGGAGCCTAAAGCACATCTTACTGGAAACCATGAAAAAATATCTAAAAACAGGCATATTGAGTTGAACAAAGAAACACATTCAACTGGATTACAAAATGAGTAAAGATGAGTAAAATGGTTTGGGTTTTTGGGGGGTTTGTTTTGGTTCTTTGTTGGGGTTTTTTGTGGATTTGTTGTTGGTTTGTTTTTGGGTTTTTTTTAAGCTCTATGCAAGGACCCTGGAAATATATATCAATTATATCATAGGATGTATAATTCTCAAAGAACAAGAGGATGATTTCAGGAAGTTTTAGCAACTCAGATAAGAGTAATTGCTTAAATAAGTGCTACCATAAATTATAGCAGTTATTATACTCTCTGGTTTTGGAAAGCTCTTTGCTGGATTTCAGCCAGAGTGCTGCATTTGAACCCTTAGGATGGGATTTCCTTTGATCCAAATAGACTCCAGTTTATCTCTTTTGGGCAGGTTATTTAACATGATGGTGAAATCTCAGATCCAGTGTCCCCAGTTACTTCACACTTTCTTCTCCTACTTGTGTGAGCACACTCAATAATCAGGTTTCCAGCTTGACAAAAATTAACAGGTTATTTTAATAACACTGAGAAGTACAGAAACAGGTAGACTATTCCTTACCTTTGCCTCCCCACCAACATCCTGTGATCTTATCCTAGGATTGTACCTCTAAACTGCACGTAGTGGGGGGTTTGGAGGTTGTTGGGGTTTTTTTCCCTACCTGACAAAATGCCACAGGTCTGACAGTTTCTTTATATGTTTTTCTGTAGATGTTTGAGCATACAAACAGAATTCCCCAGAATTCTAATTAATAGTTCCTCAGCCCCAAACCAAATAAAAGGCAAGGCTAGATGAACACTGCTTTTCTGCCCCAACCATAATCTTGCCCATGAAACCCATCCCATGACGCAGCAAAATGTGGTCAAGCTTTTTGTTATCATCTGTGTCATCTCTCACAACAGCTACACCCCATAAGCAGTCTCTTCTGCTGCTTGGAAATAGCCCTGGAGAAACCTTTTCACAACTATCAGATGACCTCCCCAGTCCCTTTTCATCTTCAGTCATCAGCTGATCCCTTGGCCATCTGATCAGGTGATTCCCAATCCCACATCAGATGATCATTATCTTGGGTAGCATCCAAAGGACTTGCCTGGCTTGTCCACCTTCTTTACCATGCCTGTCACATAGTCCAGATACACCTCTTCAAACATCGATAGGGAAACTTTAGGAAAGCCCTCTCCTCATTTCCATCAGCAATAGTAGAGAGTCGTTTTTCTATTACTTTTATTTACTACTTAGTTTTAGTTGTTTAAGGGTTTTGGGTTTTGTTGTGTTTTTTTGTTGTTATTGTTGTTTTTTTTTTCTTGTACCCCTCCTGTTTTGTCTTCTATTTCCTAATAACTACAGTCACTAAATCAGTAATGCACAGGTTTTCCCAGACCAGTCCAGTCAAGTCACAGCAGCTACTCTATATTGTTTATTTCACATGTTATGTAGGTGACTTCAGGAAGAGGTTAGTCCCTGGATTAAAAAAAAAACATACTGAAAAGGTAAACCCTCTATGTTTTTCATCACAGCACTCTGTATGCAGTGGACAGCATTATCCTATATTTTGATCAAGTTTAGCAGTTACAGTTGAAATAATGTAAAAATGGGATCAGACCAGTGAAGTCTTAAAACCCCAACTGGTAAAGGAGAGAGGATTATTTGTTTTGGATTTTTTTGAGTGATGATGCTTCAGTGTGTACCCTGTGAGAAATGCTGGAAATAATAATAGGATTTTTTTTTCCATATATCTATTATGCACTGGATTCAGGGCTTCTTATCTGAAATGATGTTGCCACTAAAGTAAAAAACAGACTTTTTACTGACTTCAAGGGAGACAGCATTTCAGCCTTTGCCTGGTGCACTGCAGACAAGATTGGACTGATATTCTGCTCCGTGCAGAATTGTACATAACTGCATTCAAAATATAAAACCAGGGAGAATGAACAAAATGTTTCAATACCTGCTGATAAATCATACTGGCTAAAATTAAGTCATAAACGTGCTGTTGTAACCCTATAAGAAGTATTAGTTTATTTTCACTAGGTCAGCTTTTTTATTAAGAGATGAAGTATTGCCATCTTGTATGTCATGAGTGAACCTTTCAGTTGTAAGTGCAGTAGAAATTCCAAGTAAAAAGGCTGTCTCTTTCTCAAAGGGATTTCCAGATTAAATAAAGGTGCCTGTCTGAAAGGCCAAGATACCAGTGCAGAACAGCTGTTCCACATCAGGCACTCCTGTGAGCACTGTGCATGAAGCTCATCTCATCTAACTTCAGATGTCCACAATCCAGAAGTCTGTATTTGATCTGGTTGTCTCGACTGCCTTCACAGAGAGTTGTTCTTAAGATGCAATTAATCTCCCCATGCAGTAGATGTCTAAAACAGATCAGATAAAAAATGCTGTACTCCTATCTGTTGCCTATGAACAGTTCAGGTGAATTCCACATCAATAGAATACTTTGCACAGATTAAATTAATTTCCTTTCATTCAGAGAGAGTCTCAACATGAAATAAGAGTTGCCATGTGGGGAGTTAGAGTCATTATCACTTTTTAAAAGTTTTGTCCTTCACAGAAAGTTTTGCACAAATTTCTCCAGTCATTTTCTATTGTAAGTATGTAACAACGTGCTTAGGAATGTGAGATAAGTTTTCCAAGGAAAAAAACCAATATGGAAAGGTAATACTGATCAACTCAGCAAGCCATGATCTCATTTTATTGGCTGCCAGACCACTTTTGAGTTTATTAAAGGCATCACAGAAAAAAAAGTTGGAAGGGCTTAGTGGTTACTCACAGGAAGTTCCTCTAAGAAGCTATCAAGTAACATGTAATTATAAATCTGTATTTTTAAAGCAAAGTAATTAAATCACAACATAAAGTCAAGAATATAATGCAAAAGTGATTGATCTATGGCTCACCTAAGTAATTATGTAATTAGAGGTACAATGAACAGACCAAATTTGGAGAAACAGACAAAAATATAGTTAATCCTAAAAAAAAAATACTAAACCTATTGGTAAGACAAAATATTCATGTACTGTAGTCTGATACCAAAATTTCACTGGAACTTAATAAATTTATACTTGGCACTGATTACAGCAAAGTGACTTTTGGAATTGACACAGATATTCTCATCCTAAACCAGTTTGTTGTAAATATCAGAAAACTTAGGTGTCCTTGCAACCCAGAAGTTTGTCAAATAGTTTACACTTGATTGTGGAGCTCAGACCTCACTGCTGCCAGGTCAGTCTTTACTAAAATATCTCAGTTGATACTTTAGAGAAGGAAATGTCTTCTAATTAGATCAGTTAGGAATTCAGTATTTTAATTCTTAAACTCATAATTCCACTTTGGATAAATTATAACTTACCTGAAAAGTGGTGGTAACTACTTTCTTTCTCTATTAGTTTGTAAACCCTTGACAGAAACTGCTTCAGTTGTGACACTTTTTAAAATACAAGTTTACAATACAAGCTAACTGTTCATTTTTCTTGTGAACAATGTATTTGATAGTCTATATACATTTTCCATAATGCTTCTTTATTGCTTGACTTACAGTCTTTACCATATTTTCAGTTATGTAACCATTAGGTTAAGACTTTTTTTGTTTGATTGGTTTGGTTTTGTTTTCTTTTTTTTTACTTTGATGGGTACTTTTGAACTGAAAGACATTCTGATGAACACAAAATGGTATGTATACCTATTGATAATGATAGAGCAGTTTGTTTAAAAGATAACAAGTAGTTTGATTAGAGATTTTGGCTGCAACACTTACAGAATGACTGCTATTGCCAGCAACCTTAGCAGAAAGCAAGAAAATCAAAAAATTAATCAGATAGGAGTATTTACCATATGCAGAGTTCAAATGCAACTTTTTTTTTTTTCCCAGTAACAGAATTCTGGAAGGTTTTCCTCAAAGAGGTGAGAGATGAAAATCAAGGCTGTCAAGACTTTAAAATACTCAGAGGGATTTAATATAAAAACTGCAGCTACATTGCACTGGTAACACCTGAGTATAATTTTCAAAGGCAGAGCTTTTGAGAATCATTTCTATTTTGATTTTTAGGCTGGAAAAGGTGAGAGAAATGCAGACTTGCAAAAAGAGACTGCGCAAAGGAATTTCTTATAAAAAAGTCAAATATAATTCATTTCCTCTGTCCAGATTAAATTAGAAAAAAACCCTCCCTTGATAAGAGCCTAGGCAATGAACATGCCAGTTGCTGCAATAAATGAAGGTGTAATGTTGCTTGTCTGCATAAAAGAAGGCTATTCATACAGGGTTCTGTAATTTAAGGACTTAAAATACCTTATGCAATAACATGCAATTGTATTATCTTTTTTTAAGTTTAATTCAGTCATACTTTTGTGAGTGTATTATTCCCAAAAAAAGCAAGTAGTTATTTTCTGTCACTTCCTAACTTTATTAATATGACATGCAAAATTAAAAATGTTCATGAATAGGTAGTCTTCTTAGAATTTCTGAATTTAATATGTGGAAACATTTTAGTTTTTCAATTACATCTTGATAGAAATGTTGTTTTTATGACCTAAAGCAAATGGTGGGCAATTTAGTTTGATCTGGTTTCTATGCTTCAGTGTTTTATTGGGATTGTTACTATGCAGGAGTTCTGTTGTAAGAAGAATGTATTGTCACATGTGTGAAGTATTAGAAATCACAGGTTTCTCTTCTGATAGAGGCAGCAATATGGTGGCACTTTGTACTCTGATGAATTCAAGCTGCTCTGTTCTGTGCTCACTTCTTCCTCTCTTCTTTGTTTTGCCCTGTTTTCAAAGGCTACATCTATTGCAGTCTACAATACAGTGTCTCACTGTGCCAAGAAAGCTGAAGTTGTTGTCTTGCCAATGCCAAAAGACACTGAATCAAAAAGACATTTGAGAATGTAGAAATGAAACTTCTGGTTTATATTTTCTTCTTGATTCCTGTTTTAAAGTGTACAGTATTGTATTTCTCTTCATCACATAGTGAGATTAACACAGCCCCATGTAACAATAAACAATGTTGAACTGCCAGCCTTTAACTTTTACCATTTGCTTAGGAAGCGTGTGAGAGCTAATGTGAAAGTGTATTTCTTTTTTTTTTTTTTTTTTTTTTTTTTTTTTGACCAAAGTGTGATGAATAACAGATATTGCAATAAAAATGGTTCGGAAGACAAGTTACATTTTCTGTGTGACAGTCACTCTTGACTAAGTCAAACAAAGCCATAAAAAGTAACTTTAGCCAATATGTCACGTGGCCTTTTTTCAACAGAATTATGGGGTTGCCTGACTCCATTCTTCTAGATCCCTTTTCCACAGATTTGGTTACACTCTTGTCATGGTTCCATTATGCCACTGAGAGCTGCTGACACAAGGAGCCCAGGGCTTTCCTGGCAGACGAGACCAATTGTCCTTTGTGTTATGGGCAGTTACGTGCAGTCAGACTGACCATGAAGCCCTTGCTGGCTCCAGCAGTGTAAGAGCATAGAAGCAGTGTACAACTGTCCCACACACTGCCCTGTGTTGAAACTATTTTGCTGAATTAAAGTACCTGTCCCTAAGAGATAAAAGCCTTATTACCTTGTCATAATCCAGACAGGAGTAATGATGTCAGAGTGCCTCACACCTATCTGGTCTACAGAAGTATTACAGAAACATTATT
The DNA here is from genome assembly GCA_025447755.1 of Corythornis vintsioides. Taxonomy (NCBI): domain Eukaryota; kingdom Metazoa; phylum Chordata; class Aves; order Coraciiformes; family Alcedinidae; genus Corythornis; species Corythornis vintsioides. The sequence continues at coordinate 15,879 of JAOEGS010006010.1, read as the reverse complement.
TGCTGCAGTGTTTTCTAAAGGTATTGAAAGAAGCTCAGTAGGCTCATGTTGGCAGGAGCCACAATAGAGTTGCAGGAGGATGCCAGGGTGGTCACAGGAAATATGAGTAAGCACCCTACTCTTCAAGTGTTCAGCTTCCCTGAAAATGTGTTCTTGTCATCATTCCTACTGTTGGATCCCTCTTTCCATTTATGAGACCACGTTATTATGATTTTGCAGGGCAAACCTAAGGGATTAATTTAAAAGTTTCTTAAGTTCTGTGACAAGAGAGCAAGTCAATTATTACTACACATATAGAGTGTTTGGACCACTTGCCAACAAATGTGCTTTATTTTCAATGGGGTTTACTTTCCTATTGTTTTTCTTTCTCATTTATCAAGCTAAACTTATTTTGTTGTGGTGGTGTTTTTGTTGCTTTAAATATATGTTTTGGTCAAAATAAAAATTTTACATTTTGTTGGGAAAGAGATCATAGTTTTCTGCATGTAGGTAATATTTCTAGTCAAATTTGGTGTTGTCAGCAGCATTAGCTTTAGGCACACTTCTTTAGTGAGCCTCACTTCTACCTTCATAATAATTAAAGGAGTCCAACTTCAAGGGACAGTGCACGCGTTATTATCAGACTAGTTCTATTTACATGACATAAACCAGACATGGCATATTTTGGTGCCTGGATTATATGTAGTCTGGCTGAACGGTGACCCCAGGTACCAGATTTATAGTACACCCTTCTGCAGAGTGCAACTGTTCAGATCTTTATTTATAAACTGGAGGAGTTAGGACTTAAATGTTTAGTAAATGTTCCTGTCCATAAAAGTCAGAGGTCCCACTTCCAATGTATTAGTGAAATGCACATATTTATTAGCAAATCAGTGTCTGGACTGGTTTTATCAATTCTAAACCCCAGCTGAATCAATGAAATTTTCTCTCTTTAGCTGGCTTTCAGCCAAGACCACAATCACTTTCCCTGTGTGCCCTGACTGTTTAATCAGTAAACACTGCAGGGAAATATTTAACTACAAACAAAAATCTATTATCACTGCTATGTCATAAACACATAGGGAAATTCCTATTTAATTTTCAGAAATTGCTTGCTTGCAGCACTAAAAATGTGGGATTAAGCTGACTTTAAGCAAATGCAAACTGAGAATCAGTAAGATGCTTTTGGCTCTATACTTCTTTTTTAGGTTTTGCAAAGATGCTATCATGCAGCATTTCAGTCATGACAGGAATGAACTGGAAGTTGCTTGAGAAGAGGTGGTGGGTAGGTAAAAGGTTGCTATAAAAACTTAAACCTCTCCTAAGGTCATATTGCAAGCTGCTTGAAATAACAAATGTTAAAAACAAGTAATGCCACTGTGGTGTTAATCCAAAATGCTGTTTAACTAATAAGGCAAGGAGTTGAGAAAACAAAAGATGAGGTGCCTCTGAATGAAGAAGCATTTCATAGAATCACAGAATCATTCAGGTTGGGAAAGACCCTTGGGATCATCAAGGCCAAACATTAGCCCTACTCTACAAAGTTCACACATAAACCATGTCCCTCAAAACCACATCCAAATGCCCCTTAAACACACTGGGGGATGGTAACTCAATCACCTCCCTGGGCAGCCTGAGTGTCTTACATTCTTTCAGTGAATTTTTTTCCCTAATGCCCAATCTAAACCTACCCTGGTACAGCTTGAATCCATTCCCTCTTATTCTGTCACTATCTGTGAGAAGAGACCAGCACCAACCTCTCTAGTGTCCTTTCAGGTAGTTGTAGATAGTGATGAGGTTTCTCCTCAGCCTCCTCTTCCTCAAACTAAACAGTCCCAGCTCCTTCAATTGCTTTTCATAAGATTTATTCTCCATGCCCTTCACCAGCTTTGTTGCCCTCCTCTGCACTCACTCCAGCACCTCAAGATCTCTCTTGTACTGAGGTGCCCAGAACTGGACACAATACTCAAGGTGTGGCCTCACAAGTGCCGAGTACAGGGGGACAATCACCTCCCTGCTTCTGCTGCTCACACTGTTTCTAATACAAGCCAGGTTGCCATTGGCTTTTTTTGGCCTCCCGGGCACACTGGTGGCTCATGTTCAGCCTCTTGTCAATCAAAACCCCCAGGTCCTTTTCTAGCAGACAGTTTTCCAGCCACACTTCCCCAAACCTGAGTCTTTGCATGGGGTTGTTGTGGCCCAAGTGCAGGACCCAGCACTTGGCCTTGTTAAAGCTCATCCCATAAATGTTGGCCCATTGATCCAACCTATCCTCTGCAGAGCCTCCCTATCCTCATGCAGGTCAACACTCCCACCTAACTTAGTGTCATCTGCAAGCTTACTAATGATACAGTTGATGTCTTTATCAAGGTCATCAATAAAGATGTTAAACAGAAAAGGTCCCAACACTGAGCTCTAAGGAACACCACTTGTGACTGGCTGCCAGCTGGATTGAACTCCATTGACCGCCACTCTTTGGGCCTGTCCATCCAGCCAGTGCTTGATCCAGCAGATCATATGCTCATCCAGGCCACAAGCAGCCAGTTTTTCCATAGAATTCTATGGGAAACAGGGCTGAATGCTTTTTGCAAGTCTAGTTAGACAATATCCACAGCCTCTCCCTTGTCCAATAGTCGGGTCATCTTGTTATAGAAGATCAGGTTCGTCAGATAGGACCTGCCTTTCATAAACCCATGCTGACTGGGCCTGATGCCCTGGTTGTCCTCTATATGACTTGGAATGGCCCTAAAGATGATCTGCTCCATGGCCTTCCCTGATACTGAGGTCAGGCTGACAGGTCTGTAGTTTCCTGATTCCTCCTTTCTGCCTTCTTGTAGATCAGTGAGGTGTTATATTTGCTACCCTCATCTATATGACCTTTCCTTAATCCTAACATCCCTTCTGCAGTTTCTAGCCCCCATCATCTCTCCCATTCCACCTCTGAACAGGATGTCTTAATTCCATTCTCTCTTCTTTCTTTTATGTGATCATCACTTAACATCTTCACTGACTGGAGACCTCCATCTTTATTGTTCTCCCAATTACTTCCCCTCCATCCCTTCTGTGTTTTTAAATTTGCTGCATGCTATTTCAGCCCTGTGTCTGTCTACAGCTTTTTGATGCATAATTCACCTTATTATCTTCCATTTACCATAGTATCTTTACCTGTTATTTAGAAATCTGTGGAGCTTTATCTTCCCATTGAAACTGCACAGTCAATTGCTGAACCTGTTCTGAATGAAGCACTGTTCTCACATCTTTCTTCCTTTCCTCTTCTTTTCCTAAGCCACACTTGATTCCATTTGATACTAGTCATTTGCATCCCCTCCTGCTGTGAGTCCTTTGTATGATATTCATCCCATCAGTTTCTAATTTCTCTGCTTTTTACAACCCTTTTTTCTTGCTCTTCCTGCACTGTTGCTGACTTCTTGATTGACTCAGTTTGCAAAGTTCATACATACTGCTGTTTTCACAGATCTAAACAAAAAATGTTAATGTGTAGTTAGCAATAGTAGCAGTAAGCAGCAGACACCTAGCAATTACAAGCTGTTCATTATCGTGTTTCAGTGATTTTAATAACACATGCATATACATGAAGTGATATTCTGTTACTAGACTAAAATATTTTAAAATCAGGAATGCTTCAGACTAATACTTAATAGTTTTAGAATGTTCTAAAACATTCTTTAGCGGAATGTGGTGTACATTAATAAAGATCTTTTCAGTAAGGTAATAAATCATTTTATGATTCTATGATAAATCACAAACTGATGTTTATTAATGCAAAGCTTTTTATTCATTAACATGCTATGGACCAAAGAAAGAAGAAATCAGGCAGTGTAATACTCCTTGGCTTCAAGTTACTTATATGATTTTGTGGAGTAGTTTTATCCTGTAACATTATATACTGCCTGTCTAGGTGCTAGTATTTATTAATGTATTCTTCCTTCTCAAACATGTCTGTGGACCAGGCTGTATCTAAGCTGTGTACCTAGGCTGTGTGTATAGTATGTTGCATGAGAAGCATCCCTACGTCACGCTCGTTCCTCAGATGGCAATCTGTGGTGGTATCTCTTTCCCTATTGACTGCAAAGAGAGGAAAAGATGACTATCCAAATGCCTAAAGCAAGTGACTCAAGCTAGGTGAGGTTGAGTCCCTGAATTCCTCCCTGCTATGAGGCAGCACCCTATTCCATCAACCAGAAGTCTTGAAAGCTTGTTACAGTCCAAATCAGAGAAAATGTCAAAATTCCATTTGATTGTGCTTCAAGACAAAGTAAGTTTTATAATATGTGCCTAGGAGAATAGGCCTGTGTCTTAACACTACACAAGTAATGAGCTTTGCAAAATGTGTTAACAAGGGCAATCCCTTGCTTCACTCTATAGAAACTGGGGCAAGGAAACTGATTTCCTATCTCAGTAGGTCCAGGTCTGTCACAGTTCTTTATGCTATGTCACCTTATTCTGCTGTTACTTTCATACTTGATATTCTGTTCTGTATAAGGGCAGGATATTTCCCACGGACATCAGTATAGCCAGATCGTGTCTGTGGTGAATTACAAAATGAAGGAGTCCTTTCTATTTTCATATGGGTAACAATCTTATTACTCATGCATAATTTGTCTTTGTTTTGATGTGAATAATCATATTCAGAGCTTACTTCATGGACACCATTTAATTTGAACCTACAATTTCCTGTTATCAGGCCTGTTTGTCTCACTGCATTGTTAGATTTCATAGGACAGCATTTCAAAGCTGGGGATGCACCAGCAGAAATTTCTAATTTCAGATGACTAATAATTTAAGCTGTTCTTAAAACAGATGACTTCCCCTATGGCTGGAGAACAGCAATGTTTTATCAGCAACAAGCTTACCACAGTTTTTTCTCAGTGATACATCAAGGTCAAACATTTGGAGCAGTTGAAAAGGGAGTTGCCCATTTCAAAGCTCCTTTGTTCATAAGGTTCCATGTTCAAAGCTGTACACTTCCTAGCCTGTGAAAAAAGTTACATTTATGACTTTTTTTTTAAACATAGAAAAGGTATTTCAGCAAATTCTGTAGAAAAGCAGAACAGCTATTAAAATATTAAAGTACTTTTATTCTTTAAAGTAATAGGGTTTTTTTTCCTCAGAGCTTAAAATTGACAGTATCTCTTTGACATTCCTCTCCAAAAAGAAAACACCTCATTCCTACATGATTTGTACACATCTGCAGAGGAAGGGTTCCCACACAGCCCACTGCATGATATTAATGGCCACGGATACCAAACTCCTTCAGCTCCAAAACAAATACCACAAAGATTAAAACTCCCAGTAACCAAAAGACACAGTTTAAAACATTTCTGGAAACACCATGACTCTGTCCTGAAGATTGTAGGTAGGTCCTCATCAAGACTTTGAATTTATCTACAGTATTATAATAACAGTCTGGACTCTGTTCACTAAATAGGCATTGGATTTTATCCAGACAGTTTCCCATGGACCGTATCCTGCTCCCACCCATGCACACAGAATTTTCAAAGACAGAACTAACCCCTGCTTCATTTGGTGGTATGCTGGATTTAAAACTTCCATGCTGAAACCAAGTGCTGGACTGAGCCTCTGGGGCAAGAGGAATGTCATGTGTCATTCCCAGACCCCAGGGCTGGGCATGTACAGAAGACTTCAGGGTTGTTTTGAGTAAAAATCTGACCAAGTTCTGGAGGCCTGTTGACCTCAGGGTAAGCAAGGTCCTAGCTATAGTGCTTAGTGAGCTCCACTGCCCAAGGTCCCAGTGTAGGACTAAGTCCATTTCTGAGTCTGGCCCAAAGATTGCTGCAGATGACACAGGGAGGGTGTAGCACAGTGGGCTATCTATCCTGCTGGGTGGTCTCACATCCTAGGTTCATATGGAGCTGCTGAACCACTTTTTTCACTGTAAATTCTGATTTATAGATCTGAAAATGTCATTTCAGCTTCCTTCATTGCAGCTACGGCCTATAAGTTTCATAGCTTTCTAAGGCCACTAACAATAATTTTTTAATCTAAACTGATGACAGTTCAGGTCAACGGAAGTTAACCAAGTGCATCTCAAATTAGCATCTATGTGTATACACAAATCCATGGCAGAAGAAAAGAGGCTTATTTTGCATTTCAAAGCACCCTTTTGATCTAGAAGAGCGCCTTAATTTAAGGGGCATTTTTTTCAAGTTATTTACTTATTTGTAATTAATAATACAATATATATTATTTTTTTAAACCCACACAACCATTCATTTTCTGGATGCTTTTTGATACTTTATATCAGAGTATGAAAACTTTGGTTTCATGACTCCTTAATCAGTTATGTTCACTATCTACAGTTTTTTTTTCCTTGTTAATATGATCAACTAAGTTCCTCAAATTTGAACTCGTTTGACTGCAACCTTAATGTCTTCAGCAACACTGTACAGGTATAAAAGCTCATGCAAATAATCTTCATTGCATTTGCATTTGACTTAGTACAAAGCATGAAATACTAGCAGAAGAATCACATATGTGAGAACACAGTGATTTATCACATTTAATATCATGTTGATAAATGATGCAGTTTAATTTTTACACCATCATTTGCACATGTTAAAAGTGAACCCCTCTAAGTAACACTGTAAATGAAAGCTTAATTGTTTTGGTTGGTTTTTTTTCAGAATTGCTTTTGGTATTTTCATGTCAAGATAAAAAATAAAGGTTAAAAAAAATGTTACAGTTCCCAGTTAGGTAAAGGCTTAAGTTAATAATATGTTTCTGCATGTTAATGCAAAAAAACTACTTGATAATATGCTAAAGTTTGCACAATTCTTTCAGTAATAATGTAATTTCTGGTTCAGTTACATTTAATTGCAGTTAAAGTGGTATGCAGAGACCAGTTACATTACCTACTGAAGTGCTCTCTTTAGGAGCAACTTGGAAGAGAAATGCTGGAAAAATAACCAGAATCTTCATATATGATAAAATACTAATTTATCTGCACTCATCTGGTAAATGGAACAGTGAATTTTGCCTAATTCTAAAACAACTTTTGCCCATTTTTCCCTTCAGTGCTGCAGCACAAAGAGCATTGCAAGTGCCTCATGGAGCACAGCCAGTGAATAAATTTAATCATCTAGTAAGAGTCGTAAACAGTCAGAGTGAAGATAAAAAAAGTTTTTTTGGTATAACCAGTGGCAAGTACTCAGGAATTTGTGGTTTGTAATGCATGTTCATAATCTGGCTTTGTTGATTTTGCAGCGATGATAGAGATACAGGTGGTTTGGCTTAGTTACTCCTAGTTATTCAAATAGCTTCAGGAATGAAAACAAAGCCAAGGGGCAAAATATTATAAAAATGAATTGATTAATTTTTAATTATTGCATCTGTGAGGTCAACTTGTGCTGAAGAGTGAATGTGGAAACAGAAGCAAAGTTCAGACCCTGCATCCAGACTGAAATGAAGATCGGGCCCAATCCTTAAACAGGGAGAGGGATACGACTCCAAGGCCTAAATGTCCTGAACTGCTACCTAAGACTGGCTTTTGTTGCCTCTCTGATCTTACTACATGGGATATTTCTACTAGTGATGGAAGTCTGTTAGCTTTATTTGCAGCTCAGCTTTATAAATGTTTCAAGAAAAAAAAAAAACAAACCAACCTCCAAAAAAAACAAACCAAAAAACCCAACAACCTAGTAAGAAATGGTTATTGTGGAATTATAAAATAGGACTTGTATCTCCACATGTCAAGCACACATGCTTGCTTTCTGATATACAGATTCCATAACTGAACAAACCATCTCTATCGCATCCCTTCCCTGATTTTACCTCATTCTTAACTGTAGCTCTCACCACTTCTTTTCTCCCACATGGAAAAAGAGTCAAATGCACAATTGTGGCAGTTGGCCAAGATGATCATAATCCCCTCACGCTGCCTTGTCTCCACCTGGTGCCTCTTCATCACTTCCTGTAAATCTGGACACTGCTGCTACCACCACTCCACATCTGGACACAGATGGTATTTTGCTTATAAAATAAGCATTCCTTTTTCTTGCTATAGATAAGGTAGCAATGCTTATTTCTGCTGCTTCCAGACTATGGTCCAGAGCAGGAGGAGAATGCATGTATTCTGCTAGCCTAATTTTTATAAAGCAGCCTCTGTAACACTATTAAGCACAAACAGAAAAGCCCAGATGTATTTTTATGTCAAACAAAACTAATTAAAAAAGCTTCACATTCCACTTTAATTCACAAGTCAAAAAGGAAAGAAATACATATCTAGTGTGATACAATTGCCCTCAGGTACCTCTCCTATCCACATCCAGCTGCTGGTCCAGAATGTCTTTGATCTCCTATAGGGCCTCACCCACATCTGTCAGCCCCATGCATAGGTCTTAGAAACCCTAAGACCTAAACCAACAGAAGACAAAAGGAGACAAGTGGGGGATGAGTTTCAAAACGCTGTTCCAAGTCAACTTATTAACCTAAGAACACCTTAGGAAATCTCAGACCACACCAGATGCCTCTGTGGGTAACGATAAAATTCAGGGTTTAAGAGGAATTTACACCTTAAAAAGTATTTGGTAATACTTTAAATAGAGATCCTCAAAAAGCTGAAAGTGAAAAATATACAGAGACTTTCATAATATAGTAGCAAGCAAAAGGGATGTTCTTTAACTAAAAAGAGAGAGAAAAAATATTTCTTGTTGATTTGAAAAGTTCCTTTCAGGGGAAATTAAAAATGATGTACAACCATGTGTTTTCAGGACTGTTAGGAGCAGCACTTACATAGTATTCAGCCACTACTATATTTGAAAAGAAGTAAAAAGAGATAGAATTAATAAGAAATATAGAAAATAAGATAAACTGTAAAAACATTCAGTTCTATTTCAACAACACCGGAGCCTTAAAACCATCAAAGTAACCACCACAACCACATCTGACTAAGATTTAAAAAAAAAAAAAGGAAACAAAGTTAGTAGAAGTCTGGGTGATTGCTGCTTAGACACCATGAATGTTCTGGATGCTTCCAGCTTACTGACATAAAATTATCATCAAACCTTAAATTGTAATTCATTAGGTAGTTCACATCAAAAGCTCATAAAAATCTTTAAAGGGATTTGAGTAATTCAGATCAATGCATACAGATCTACTCAAGAAGTTTAGGAATGTTTCTGCTTGGTGATTCAAACTGGCAAGATAGACGAAGAATTATATTGAGACTCCTTTATAAAATTACCAGCAGTAAGACTCACAGATACAATATTTCTTTTTAAATCTTACCCTGAAATTATTATTAAGGCAACATTCTTCAAGATGACATGAAAACATCACTGCTTTTATTCTAGACTACAGAACATATATAATCAGAACATTGGATAATATTTTCAAAATCCACTGAAATACCTCAAGACCCTCCTAGCAGCTTAAATTATTCAGATTAAAAACAAAAACAAACCACGAAAAAAAACCCTATTGTCCCTACCTTCAACGTTAGAAAAACAAGACAACAACAATCAAAACAAAACAAAAATAAAACAAAACACAAAAAAATCCCAAAAAACAAGCCATCTCCTCATGCAAAATTCAGAAAATTGCATACAGACCTATCTGGAAAATCCTCCCAGTGTGTCTGCTCTGTGCTTTGTGCCTATTTCTCATGGTCATCTTTTATCTGGGAACAAAGCCATGCTTGCTGAAGCAGCTCTGCTTCTATAAAGTAACAGCTTGTGCAACAATCAACAAAGAACAATTTAGTTCTCAGTATACAAATAACCTGGCTAACTCTAGAGCAGCTTGCTCAAGAAACAGGGCAATAAAACTTCATTCTCAAATAAAGCTAAACAACCTGGTTTAGCCCCAAATACCATATTTGTTCAGAACTAGCCAGGGTATGTGCCCTGCTCTGGGTTGGACTGTATATACAAATCAAAGGTTCTTTGATATATCACCTTAATATAATTCAAAGATCTGATTTTTAAAATTCTTCACATAGGACTTAACACCCAGAAGTGTTCACTAACCTTGACTGTGTCAAATATTTCACTACAAACCAGGCCAAAAGAAGTCTGTAACTCTGTAAGAGAAGACTTAAACAGCAACCAAGCCAAGAGAAAGGCATTTGGTCCCATAAGGCAGTCACTATGTACCTTGGTTACATTAAAATGAAGCTAACTTACTCTTGAACAATGTCTGTCTGGATGTACTTCTATTATAACTCAAACTGTTACTGCAATAAGCTGGTAAATTGGGAAAGTGAAGTTATTAGAAATTTTAGGAGGTGGTCAGACACTGAAAAGGACAGTAGTACCTTGTGGCACCTTGTTGGTACCCAGAGAGAGAATATTAATTACACATGAAGAGTATGAGAATATGTGAGAGACTATGGCAATTGCTGCAAAGAAATTATGTCACTCTTACTTTATTTTTAAAAACAGATTTAAGAACACTAACAATCAAACAATGAATTTATTTGCAGGATACATTTAGCATACATAGAAAACAATACTTATTGTTTGGTTGATTAAATCGAGAAAGAAAAAAAAAGGCAAAACAAAACCACAATACATTATTCAAAGTGTTCCATATATTTGTTAGCTGACATTTTAAAAATGAAGGTCTCTTTTTTTCTTCTTTTTCCTTTTTTTTTAAAAAAAACCCAACAAACAACAACCAACCATGATCATGAACAATGCATAGTGGGAACAAAGGGTCTAGAAATCTAACATTCCACAGCTGTGAGTCAGTGTGAAAAATAAGGCAATGTAGAGGAAAAAACCCACAGTGAATTTCAAAACAATACATATTCCATTGACAGGCTTCAGATAAGATCATCTGAACATATGGAATCTAAAAGCAAAGTTACGCAAGGAAAAGAGGAATTTAAAATATTAACAAACAACTTGGTAAGGAAGAAACCAGCTTTCTCCAGTGATGGCCTGGAAATAGCCTCCAAACATTCAAACCAGTATCAAAAGAAGGTTAATTACACTATGATGCTGCAAAAGCCAACTCAAGAAGAACATCCAGAGCTGAGAAATATCCAAGTCCACTTTACTAAATAAGCTATAACCATCCATATCACTTATTCAGTTTGTTTTGGGTTTTTTTTTTTAATGTTTGATCATCAGTCACTGAATGATTGAGAAGGGCTAGAAAATACATCTTTATGCTCTGAAATGTTAATGACAAGTTCTTTTCGTGTTTCATGTCAATGTAAATGGAATGAATGGAATTGCAGTGTCATATCCTGCTCTTTGTTCCTGTCCTTTCACACTGGGTCAGCAGTGTGAAGGTTTCATAAAGCTGCCATAAACTCAGGTCCTTCACTGCCCTTCGTTGCTGCCATCTGCTTTTCACATGATGCAGTGGAGTCATCCAAGGAGCAAGAAAGAGTCATGGAGCTGCTGGTTTCTGGCAGTTCCTACAGTGCTTACCAAATGCTGAATGGATAGAGGATATGTACCCCGGGTAACTCAGCGACATTAACTAACTAATCTATGCATAGTGTTACATGACATCCAGGATAAAGAGGTTATAAAATAGCTGCTAATACTGGATCTTACCTGAGATAGCTTCAGCTTCTCAGCTTCCTTGCTCACAAGGTCACAAGGATGAAGCTGAGGCAAGACTGGTCGTGGGAATTGGTCTCAATACAGGTATATACAATAGATATTTTACAAATAAATATTTATTTCTAGAATTTAACTCATCTTTTAAAAATAACTAAATACAGACTAGGCTATGTAAAACTTTTTAACCCTTCATCTACATCTGTCATGAATAACATCCAGATACAAATTCAGATCTTTCTGAAAGAAGACAAGAGAATTTATTTCAAAAAATACTTGCTACAGGTCACGCTTTGCCATTGTGTACAATGTATAGGAAACTGATGGAAAACTTGTATTGCTGTTCTGAACACAATAAAAATGTTTCTCTATTTCAAGAAAGCTGAAACACCCTGACTGTCATGGGGAGGTCTGTCCTGAAAGCACTGTTTATTCAGTTTACACAGTCTCAGTCACCCCAGTTATCATTCAGAACAGCACAAATAGCAGCATTTAGAAAGTGATGGATTCTAAGCTTGACCTCTTTTAGTTGCCCTGAAAAAAATCTGTTTACCATGCTTGTAGCTGAGGCCTCACAGAAAGGAAGAAACTATTTTAAACATCAGCTGAACAAAACCCATGCAGCTGTGGTTACATTACATCTATCACTTGTCTTCTATTAATAAAGAAGTCAGATAAATTATGGGAGAAAAATATATTTGCAATTTTAAAATCCAGAGAAAGCATGGAATTCATAGAGAAAAAAAAGCAGCCCACACTGCAGTGTATGGAAGACTGATGTAAGTTATCCCTACAGAAGCAGCAATACAGACTGTGGCTGTTGATGGATCTATTATATGCATGTATACAAACACACACCAATGCAGAATGATCAGCACTGAATAACTGACAGTACAGTTGGTCATTTCATTCTAAATAAAAAGGATGAGTTAACAGATTCTTCCTCTGTGGCTCATAAATCTGGCCTGACCAATCTGCAAATCTGTCTGTACTTTTTGTAGTGAAGTCTCTTTCATTTAACTTGTATGGAGGCAAGCTGGTTTTCATTTCCTAATTTACCAAAGAGCATGTAACAGCCCACATGCTAAGAAGTTAGCCATTTTCATGTCATATCATGCATTATCAGAAAAAAGTATGGAAGTCTTTGCTGATATGGTCATGAAAATTCTCATAAAAATGAAATTCTCATAAAAAAACCCCACAACAAATCAGAGCAATTACTGATTATAACAATGGAATTCTTCTGGCAATTTTCAAGTAAAAGCTACATATAACATTTCCCAATGTTAAACATTACTTTTTCCATCTGGTAGAGATTTAAAATGTGTAGAATATACATAAATAGTAGTATCCATCCGATCTTTAAGAGTTTTCTGTTTTATACTCCAGTCAATATGCCCTAAACCTAAAATTATATTGGTGGATTCTGTATTAAAGAATTGTTAAATTCTGAGCAGAATAAGAAATGGAAGATCTCATTTTAAGGTAAAGTTTCCTTTCATTTTTTACCAAAAAAAAAAAAAAAAATTTTGCAAATACTCCAGACTAAAAATCCAACATGAAAAATAAATTCTGTGTTCTCTCTTAAAAAATAAAATCCCAGAAAAACCCCTCCCAATAACTATATTTATGGCACTTGCTTATCAGAATGTAATTCATATGTTAGGATTATAGGAGAATGAAAAGGAATCACTGAACAGCTTTTTCTTCAGAGAGTGGACCATTACCTTTGTCCACAGGTAATCAAAGACTTGCTGGGTCACCATTCATATCCAGTTTGCTTAAAGTTGTGATTCAGAGCATTTCTACATACTTAAATCCTTATTCATTAGAATTCCAGTACATGGAGAAATGAACCCATTCATTGTTTATAAACACTTCTAGTATTACCTCTCTCATATAAGGTAACCAGGATCTTTTACACTATGGTAGCATGTCTGTTTTGCTAAAACCATTGCTGATGTCTTCACTTTCTTTTTGATAACAAGGTCAAATGTAGACTGAAGTCTTACCTTAACTGTGGCTTTCAGTGATCGTGTAAAATGAAATAAAATAGATTTAGTTTCCTTTGATAAAACATCATGTTTTGGTAGCACATTAAATAACCAGGAACAACCAGCCAGCCTCATTATACGAGATGTAACTTGTGTATGTTAATTCAGAAGCTTTGTTTAAATCTCTTGCCTACATCTCCAGAAGAGGTACTATGCTAAAAGATTGTCCCAAGCAGTTGTAGTCAACATGAATATGTAAAGTATCAAGCTAGAAATGTTTTTCACAGAATATTTTTGAAATTACCATAGATGCATTTGTTGCTGCTTTAGATAATAAGACAGCACTGCAACTCTGGTACATAAATAGCAAACATTTTAAAAACTAAATACATTGTCTTACTTAACTGTATTAAACTCCTAAGTGCAAATACATTTTGTTCACTGTAGACTGGACAAGACACAGAGACAGAGGGAAGTGGCACAGAGCTGCTGAAGGAAAGAGTTCAGATTAGTAAACAGCCATGTAAGTGAGCTGGCTTCTGGAGCACAGCCTCAAAGCCAGGCTTTGTGCAAGAACCAGGTTGCATCTATCCCTCCAGTCCATGGAGAGATGGCAGAGTGAGTGGCCCATCAGAACTGCTACCCTGAAACCTCTGTATTTTTCCAGCCGTGATGATGAGTTAGACTTTAAGAGTATTGTGGGAAGAAAGAGAAGCTTGCTGGCAGTTTCTGATTTTTTTCTTTTCTTGCATTTTGTGTGTCTTCTAAAAGTCCCCAAAGGGACCGACTCACGCCGGACTGACCAGAGGATTAATTGTCTCTTACCAGGATTTGTGTTGACATGCCCGGGTTGAAATGATTGAAAATGACAGGTATGGGCTTGCCACCCCACAGAGGTGAACTTCAAGAGGCCCACCCAGCCTGTGACTGCACTGGAGATGTTAAGTAAACTAACACAAAAAGAAATAAACAAACATGCTCTCTCATTACTGCTTGCATCACCTTAAGAAAATAATGTATCTGAAGTGGGAAGGCCACTGTGCAAAAATACAGTAACACATCAGTGGGCAAGAGCAAACATCATAGTTATGAAACCATGCAGCAGCATCAGGAATTGGGCTCAACCCAACTTTAAAAACTGCCCAGGTTTTTACCTCTAGTGCCTAGAGAATCTGTGTTAGCTGGTCACAAATGCTTCAGTACTCCCTGAAGGCCATTATCCTTGAGCTTAGCTTCCACTTCAGTTCCTGACAGAAAGGCCATTTCTGTAAAGGAGCTCAGCTGCAGGAGCTCCTATGGGGAGCACTGTATGATTCAGAATTTGCAGGGTATTTTTCAGCATTTTCCTAATTAAAATATGTAATTTCAGAAATATTCCCATTTCAAAACTAGAGATTTAGGTGTTTGTTTGTATTTGGTGGGGTTTTTTTTGTTTGTTTGGATTTTTTTGTTTGTGTTTTGTTTTGTTTTTTTTTTTAATACCAGTCTATATCGAGATAAGGCTCTGATTGAATCCAATACATGTAAACTAGGCAACATATCACAAGAGGATATGACAATCAATATATAATCCTGCTGGGTAAAAAATATGACAGACTTCTAGAGTTTCAAAGTATGCCAGACATACCTAAGTCAGCAAAACATTGACTAGGATATGGTCTCTATTGATTTCAGAAAGCAAAGCCAAGTGTTTAAATAATTCCATTTACAATCATATTTTTCCTCTGAACAATTCTGATCCAAGACCAGCTTCAGCTAAACATCTTTGTTAGCTATCTACAAACAGAATGAATCCTTACAAAGGAAAACAACCCTTTGAAAGACAGAAAACCATCAGTGAGTTACTGTACATATTACATGCATAGCATCAGATGACAGACACCATAAAAACAACAGGCTTCACTTTAACTGTGAACAGGTATAATACAGAATTATCTTCCAGGTAAAAACAACACAAACATTACTTACCACAGATAATATCACAGCATACCTCAGCACTCACAAACTACACTTATCTCATAGCTATTGCTGACAAATATTGTCTTTAAAAAATCTTTAGCTACGCATGATAATATACTACTGAATGTGTAAGAAACATAGACATGTGGGATCCCACATGCCTCATTCTTAACAGACATTAGCACTTCTCATCTCCATCCTGAGAACAACATGCTTCCACTAATTTTGGCCAGCTGAAAAGGAAAAGATACAGACCCATATGGCCTTTCTCCCCCTTAACACATGTTAAGTGTTTACTTAGAAACATAGAATGTTATAGAATCATAGAATGTTAGGGGTTGGAAGGGACCTAGAAGATCATCTAGTCCAACCCCCCTGCCTGAGCAGGATCA